>JABUQX010051148.1:27500-35000 GCA_015478945.1 Trachelipus rathkii
TCTCTTGTCTTTTATTACGTTTTTACTTACTAACCCTTTTGTTTTATCACTAATTTTTTGTATATTAGAAAGTTACTCTTTATCAATATAGAAGTCGCAATTTGATATATATTGAACGTTTCCTTGAAGCTTTTCAAGTGACTTGTATTTTAGCTTCTATATACTCTGTTGGGAAATCTGATTTAAGATTTCTTAGATCAGTTTAATGCCTTGAAGAAACATAAGACTATTTTACTTATATATATTTGATGAGAGTTAATGGTGTCTTATACGTAACTGTCCGTCTAATCATTTAAGATTTTATTTTATTACTAAAATATTATTGACTTGTGAATGTGTTTTTTTTAAAGTTTTTAGTGAGTAATGTTTTGTAATAGGCCTATATTTTAAATACTGATTTGTGTAATATTTGACTTTGAAGATACAGTTACAACTTTTAGCAAATAACACTGGTTAGCAAAAATTATTAATTTTTTGTGTGTCACGATTGTCAAAATAATAGTAGTTTTTGTTATGATTTCAAATATTATTTAGAATTTCTCTATCTTGTAAGGAGCTGAGTTACAGTCACCTAAGTTTACAGTTTTACGTTTATTTACAGTACATTCTCTAAAGGTCTCTGGTTGATCTCAATTTCGGAGATGCCTTGGTTGAACTCGTTCGGCATGTTCATCGCTCTAGAATCCAAGATTTGCTGGAAAAAATCCAAGTGAAAGTCCAAGAAATAAAATGGATTTTCAAAGACACTTTACATCCCATGGTCTATTAAGTTTCGATAGAATCTCAACTATTTCTTAGTAGTTTTCTGAAGGAACTCCCGCAAATACTCTTGAAAGACTTTCACTCAACTCTTTAACCTGGTTCAACTTATCATCAAAGTTCTCATCTTGAATAGGTTATCTTATTTTGGTCCTTCAAAGATCCTATCTTTGATCATTGCATCATTGATTCTAGACAATTTTTTATAAACGTGTTAATCCTAGTCCACTCTGATCCATTGATTTAACAGAGACGTTACAATAAATGGAGTGATGGTAGATGAATTTTTTCGATCAGCCATATTCTTCTTCTTCTTCACTAGGGCTAATGGTGTGTGCTTTGTTCACTTTTTCTGGACGTAATGATTTATTATGTATGTTTTATCACTCACAATGAAAGCAGCTGTAATACTTCTTGTCCAAAGTGTATTATTCGATAGACTATGACTCAACTATTTATATTTCTTTGCCTTCTAGATCTAGACTTCATCTTTTAAAGAAAAATGTGATCTATAGTTGTAAAAGAAAACCCTTCCTAAACATTCTATAAATGAGTTATATACCTTAATGCATAATATTACAAAGAGCGTAGCTTTATAAAACATTTGGTGATAGAAAAAATTTGGAGACCATTGATTAAAATTATCTTTAAAATTTAATCCGCCAACGAGGTTCCTCGGTGGACAATATCTTTGTTAAACCCAGTGAGAAGTAAATTAATATGAAAATGACATATCTCCAAAACTATATCTGTGTAATTTATCTTATATGAAAATCTTTTTTTTTATTATCAAAGATAAGAGAGTTCGTCTCCTAGGAATTTGTAACTGGAATCGCTGGACCCCATTTCTTGTTATGACCACCTTTAAATGTGTCCCTCACCTTCCCTTCTTTCCCGCTTTCCTTCACTGGTGTGTGGCCGCATATTGACGTGTTCAGTTTTAACAATGAAGTATCTGGATACTATTTTTTAAGATTTTTTACCAATGAAAATTATTATATTTTCTTGAATTTTGGATTGTTATTTTTAAAGAAGCGCTTTATATACATGTAAAAGCAGATTTTTATTAAATAAAAGTAATGCCGACTATGACTTTTATTATTTTTTATACCAAATATTTTAGGAACATTTAGTCTATTTCTTGCCAGGAATGCTAATGCAGAAGGGCAAATTTGATTTGCTCGCTGTGACTGAAACAAAGATGAAAGGAAAAGGTGAAATTGAGTGGTGTGATGTGAAATGTGTGCGTGCTGGTGTGGAAGAGAATGAGAGAGGAAGAGAAGGAGTTGCAATTTGATGAGTGACCTGTGGTATGAAGCTATGGTAGACTTGATTGTGTGAGTCCTAGAATTCTAATGGGTTAAATTTAAGTTTGAAAAGGTCAAGGTATGTGTGGTTGTGACGTATGGTCCATCTGAGGGAAACGTTGAAGAGAGTACGATTTTTTGGGATAATCTGAATGATGTTCTGGATGGGGTGAGTAGGAGCTTTCAGATTGATAGTTTTGGGGGACCTAAATGATTGGATAGGTGATCAAAAAAGGGATGGTATAACAGGTAGGTTTTTGGGGTGGCGGGAGAAAATGAGAATGGTAGGAAGGTGATTGATTTCTGTGAGAGAGATTGTAATGTGTGTAGTAATACTTTCTTTAAAAACACAAGAGTATCCATAGTATACTAGAGTTGGTGTAGGTTAGAATGGATGGTATCGAAGTGAAAAGTATGAATGATTTAGTGTTGGTGAAGAAGAAGATTGAAGTCATGTGTTGGATGTTAAATCCAGTTTAGGGGTTTAGGAATGGGATTATCGGATCATAGTTGTTCTATGTAAAATTAAGTTAGTGGGGGGCTTGGATGGAAGAGGAAGGTGATACGCAAAGGCAAGTAGGTAAAATTAAGAGTGAGAAGTTAAGTGAGCAAAGATAATAAGGATAAGTATGTAAGAAGGCTCGCAAGTAAAACGGGTGAATGTGAACAAGTTGATACTGAACAAGATCTGGGGGCAAAGGAAGGAAGCAATTGTTAGTTAGTGCAAAGGAAGTATGTGGATAGTGCTAAAGTAGGAATTAAGAACTGTTAACAGTGAAAATGGGTTGGAATGAAGAGGTTGTATGAAAGCGCTTAAAAAGGTTAAAAAAAAGCAGTGGTTGAATGCTACTAAAAGCAAATGCATGAAGACTCCAAAAGAAAGATGCTTGGAATTATATAAGGAGGAAAAAAGAAATTATAAAAGGTGCATGCGTAGGAGGAAAACAATGAGGTCAACATGAAACAGTCTTGGAAGGAGGATGAATGGGACTTACAATGGGAATAGGAAGCTCTTCTGGAAGGAAGCCGCGAAAGGTTAAGAATGGAGAATAAGGGAATCTGCTCTAGAATAATCGAATAGGGGATGCGGTGCTTTTGTAACTGATAGAAGTAGGGTGTGAGCAGGAGTGTGGAAAAGAACACTTCGAAAAATCTGCACATATTAACAGTAATGAAGAGGTGATAGTGAATGTGTGTGCGGGTTTGATTCGGTTGCAGAAGGAATAGGTATTTAGGGATGAGGTTATTAGTAAGCAGGAGGTAATGGGTAAAAGAGAAATGGGTTTGAAGAATGAAAATCTGCCGAAAAAGATGAAATTACATTTGAAATGATCAACAACCGAGGAAAGATCGGTGATTGATGGATTTGGAAGTTGTGTAATAAAAGCGTTTATGGAGGTTATAGTTCCAAGGGATTGGGAGGAGAGCGGTAATAGTACCCTTATATAAGGTTAAAGGAGAAAAGGGAAGCGTAGAAAATTTATAGCGGGAATAAGTTTACTGATGTTGTAGGGAATTATATGCTGGTATTTTTGGTGTCGAAAAGAGTGTCGTCAGTCACTGAAGGAACTGATTGGTGAGAACAAGGTGCGTTAGGAGTGGTAGAGGATGTGTGGATCAGAATTCTTTACATTGAAACAAATGATTGAGAAAATGAGCGGAAGAAGAAGAATAAATTGTATTTAGGTTTTATGGATTTGCAACAGGCGTAATAGGGTAATATGGAAGCGTTATGGCAGGTGTCTAGTGATGTATGGTGATGGTGCGTAGGCTTCTGAATGAAATCAAAAGTATGTAGGACGATAGTGAAGCGTGTTAAGAATAAATGGAGTCAATCGTGATTGGTTTAGGATTAATAGCGGAGTAGACAGGTTGTGTTATGTCTCCTTGGTTATTCAATATTGTATATGGTGGGGTTATGAAAGAATTTTTGAAGGTGGGGATGGCAGGAAATGGTGTTAGAATGTGGAGAATGGAGAGTGGAGGGTGCCCACCTATTATATGCTTGTGATGATTTGTTCTGGTGTTGGCGAATCTGAAGAGAAGTTTGAGAGGATTGTTAGAGAGATTGGCAGGGTGTGTAAAAGGAGGCGGCTTGAAAGTAAACGTGGATAAGAGTAAGGTTATGGTTGTGAGTGAGAACACTCCTCAGATGTTGAAGTTATGTTAGATGGTGAGCAGCTAGGAAAACAAGTTTGTCTGCATTTAACTATTTCAGAGGTATTATGTTGGCATGAGAAGGGAACGGACGGATGCAGAGTGAGTAGGAAAGTTGTGAATGGCAGAAGGTGGCTGGTGCACTTAAATCGTTGGTGAATGCAAAGGGACTAAGCTTTGAGTGTGCTAGGGTCTTACAATGAGGCGTATGTTGTTACCTGTGTACTTGTATGTTAGTAGGACGTAATGGTCTGGAATAAGGAACAGTATATATCTTAAAGTTCCAAATTGTGTTCAGCCATGGACAATCTTAGGGAGTGTGCTAGGTGTGAGAAGAATGATAGAGAGAGGAATTTGAACGTGTTAGAGAGTTGTTTGGTGTGAGAAAGGGGTAAATGAGAGAATAAATAGAAGTATGTTAGATGGTGGTCATGTGGAAAGGATGAATGATAGTAGGTTGGTTAAGCGGATGTATAGGGTGAGTGTGTTGGGAACCGACCGGCTGGGAGACCGAAGAGAAAGTGATTGAGTCGGTGAACGAATGTCTGAAGGAGAGAAATGTGAGTTTGGCAGAGGCGAGAATAAAGGTGCATGATAGGAGAGAATGGCGGGGTTTTGTATGGGGGCATGGTTGTGGCCCACCTGGGCCAGGGGATGAACCCTTACATTGACGATTTATGCCATAGTGAGGTCCGTCGCTGTCCATGATGCTCTAGGGTGGATTTTCTGTCTGTGACGAGTTCTCACTAATTAATGGTACAAAGGGGGTGGTAAGGCTGGGCTTTCTTTTCGACGTTTGTCATGTTCTCCTACTGCTTTTCTTTTCCGATGCTTGTACAGCACCTTACCCCCAATCTTGGGGCAAAGAGGAAGGTGAAGAAAGAAAGAAGAAAGAATTTAGTTTACATGTAAGTACCTAAAAACAATTTTAGTTCGTTGGATCCTGAAGATTGAGGTAAATTCACTGGTAATGACATTGAACAATAGTGTACAAATGTGCTTGTGAGTAAATAAGAATCTAAAGATTTTAATGGCCCAGGCAAGAATATTTTCTAAATTAAATTTCAAAGATTTATTAAGGAAAATTTGCTCTTATTTTTCTGATGTAAAATGAGCAAGTCAATGAAAATATGTTTTAGTGTAAGTTTTGTTGAATAATATAATTTGGTTGAAGGATCTTGGAAAGAATTAAGGACTAAATAAAGGAAAGTCAATCTAAGTCTAACCAATACAAATTGTTCTCTTCTACCACGTCTCCACATTACAGCTTGGTTTCGGGACCGAGTTTTAACAACTTACAAATATCTTTGACTTGTTTTACCTGCTAATGAAGTTCTGGCCCTGCATTGTTTGGCAACTCGTAAACGGACAATAAATGAAGATATTGATGACAATTTTCGTACGTGCACTTCCAAATCTTTGCTCGGATTTGTAATTTTCATGGTGATATGGCTGATGCATTAGAGACTTTATCTCTTGTATTATCTGAATCGTACTAGGTTCCTCGAAATTCATTTGACTCTCTCAATAACAGTGAATCGCCCCCGGTAGTTCCCACTAGGTCAGAAAGACTGAATTTTCGGATAATTCTTCTGATATCTCAAAATGAAGAAACTGGTGCTATTTCGAAGACTAGGAACTGCCATTTTTGTTGTGGCTCTACGCACCTTCATTCTAAGTACTCAGCAAGGAATGTTACGAGTATATGTCATATTCACTGGCGTATGCCGGGAAGGGCAGAGGGGGCAAATTTTTATAATCGAGCGATCATAAAAAGTAGTGCAATAATAAAAAAAAAATGACGTATAATTGAAAAATCTTTAAGAAATAAGCTTTCAATACAAAATAATATTTAGGTGGGTCATTCTTTCAGGTATGGTGGTATCAAATTCGAAATTTAATTATGACAGTCTTTAATTAAAAATTTTACGCGTTTCATTGTATAAATTTAAAAAAAAAATACGTAACATACGGAAACGAGGTTCCGTAAGCAACAGCGAGAAGATGCCCAGGGCCAATATTTAAGGTACGAGCAAATGCGATCAACACAGCACATGATTGAGAGTTAAGAAGCCGACACCAAAGTGCGAAAAGTTTACGTTATCTAAGCGGCTTCGGGAACATTTTGCTTTTACGTTCATTTAGTTCGCTTAAAGGCAAGGACACATCAAAGTGAGCAAGTTCGCTTTGGCGTGTGCTAACCAGTTCTGCAACAGTTTTACTATGGTTTGGTTGCAACTTTACAGTTTGAATTGAGCAGTTTTGTTTTCGAACTGTTTCTGTTCAATAATCTAGGCATAAATCTTTTTTTTGAAGGTTACACTAGGTTTCCAGTAAGAGGAAGATAATGACATAGTGGATATCAGCATAGAGCTATGATAAAAGAAAAGAGAAGCAAGATAAACTACTTAAGAAGGTTCTCCTTTAGACATTTTTTAAGATTGTCCAAAAACTAGAGTAGAAGTTCAAATGAAGTAGAATATTTAAGTGATATCCTCCAGAGTTCAAACTATCCACCCTCTTATTTAGACAATCCTCTGATATTTAAAATGCTCTTGATATAGAATCAACAGTGACAGTTAATGATCTGAGAAAAATTTAAGCTCTGTTGACAATAATTTACGAGAGCAGCATCATAATAAACGCAATAAATGGAGTGATGGTAGATATATGTAATGTCCTAAAAGTAAGTGTACTGATGTCGTATTTAAATATGTATTGAACTTACCTGAAATTTACAGTGGTATTCATTCGAAGTAATGGATTGGGAGGTTACACAGCGGTTCCAACGTTTCTTCCACTTCATAGCAGTAGCGGAAGTCATTTTCCTAAAGGGTGTTTAGTTCACGTGTTACAGTATTTTTTATGCTTTCCATCGTCCCAAAATGGTAACCCTTCAACTTAATTTTCAATTTAGGGAAGAGGTAGAAATCGCACGGAGCTAGATCTGGGCTGTATGGAGGATGTGGAAGTACTTGAATGTTTTTTTTCGCCAGAGATTCTATAATTGAGAGCGCAGGGTGAGATGGCGCGTTAATCGTCCGTGCAGGCACCCAATCGTTTGCAATTTCTGTTCTGATTCGCTGAACTCTTTCTTCGAAATCGTCTTCCAAGACACTCTTTGTAAAAGACGTGATTAACTGTCTGTCCTGAAGGTACACCAACTCATTGCGCACCGCACCACCACAGGCCTGTCCGCAAAAAACACAATAATCCCCAGTGTCTCTTCACCTTGGACTTGCCTCTACGCTGCTTTCTTGCGCGACGAAGGCAAATT
>JABUQX010051148.1:40000-42500 GCA_015478945.1 Trachelipus rathkii
TCACTGTCTTTCTATAATGTATAGTTCGTAAATACGTCCAGTATTATAATGACAATAACATAGCTATATTCTTTATTTAATCATCAACACTTGGTTTAACTTTCTACAAACTTTATTTTCACTTATAATTTTCACTAAACATTAAATGTTAAACAGTTCCTAATTTAATATCCTAAAAATCGGAGAGTGCGCCTTCGAGATCTTCCTTTTCCATGATCCTCCTTTTTCAAGACTGGAATTTCGTTGTTTAGATGTAATTATTTGAGTTGTCATTTCAGTTGGTTTAGCGCTTTTTTTATAGTTAGGATGATTGTTTCATGATCTCATTCTGTATTTGGTCTATTTGATGCTCTCCCGCAATGATATGATTTTTTTCTATTTTTTTTATCAAGAAAGATTCCATTATTTTTCTGCTGTTGGTGTTATTAATATTGGTTATTTTTTTCATATTGTTAACGTTGATGAGATGGTTATTTTTTTTGTCTGTGTTGTGTTAAAGGGGAATTTTGTTCATCTGTTTGGAGATCGTGTTTATGTTGACTTTCTTCTTGTGGTGTCAATTGATAGTTTTTGTCCTTATATAATATACTATTCGAATCAGCAGCTGTTGCAAAGCGTATAATAATATATAATGGTGGCTGTGGTTTTTGGTTTTGGAGGTTTTTTAAAATTCTTTTTTACGATTTTTGATCTATTGGATTTAACTAAGTGATGTTCCTTTTGGAATCAAGTTTCTTAATTTTCTGTATTGATGTGTGGTATGGGTAATCTTCTTTCTGTTTTTTGTTGTATATTATTCGTAAAAAACTTTAATTTTGCTTTTTTGTGTGCTATGTGTATTTTTTCTATTGGATATTTCAATTTTGTGAAAATGGTTTTAATGTATTGTAGCTCATTGTTTAAATATTGTGGGGAGCAAACTTTGTATGCTCATAAAAATAGAGAGGATAGAGTGGCTATCTTGGTGTGGTATGTGTGTACGGAGTACCATGTATGTATTAAATTTACCATAGAAATTACCTATAACAATACCTGCGTTTTTAGATACTTATACACAAACACACACACGATAAATTAGCTACTCTGTTCAGAAAACCAACCTCTCACTAAACTACTAATTGTTGTAACTCGTACCACATACCACACGCAAGATAGCCAATCTATCCTCTCTATTCTTACGAGCCTATAAAGTTTGCTCCCCACAATATTTAAACAATGAGCTACAACACATTAAAACCATTTTCACCAAATTGAAATATCCCAATGGAAAAAATACACATAGCACACAAAAAAGCAGGGTATTGTTAGTAGGTAATTCTATGGTAAATTTAATCTGTGGGTTAATTACCCAAGATTACCCATACCACACATCAATACAGAAAATATTAAGAAACTTATTCCAAAGAACATCACTTTAGTTAAATCAATAATCAAAATCTAAAAAGAATTTTTAAAACTCCAAACCAAATACCCATCCACATGTAATTTATATATTCTGCAACAGCTGTGATTCAATATATATAGGACAAACTATCATTTTACCACAAGAAAAAGTCAAGCATAAACACGATTCCAAAAGATGAACAAAATTTCTCCTTTAACACACACAGACAAATAAATAACATACTCATCAACGTTAACATATGAACAAAAATAACCAATATTAACACAAGCCAACCGCCAGAAAATAAGCGAATATTTCTTGACAAATAGAAAAAATCATAATATCATTGCGGGAGAGCAAAATAGACCAAATACAGAATGAGATCATGAAACAATCATCCTACTATAAAAAAGCGCTAAACCAACTGAAATGACAACTCAAATAATTACATCTTAAACAACGAAATTTCCAGTCTTGAAAAGGAGATCATGGTGGAAGGAAGATCTCGAAAGCTCGACTTTCCGATTTTTAGATATTAAATAAGAACTTTTAACATTTTAATGTTTTAGTGAAAATTTATAAGTGAAATAAATTGTTTGTAGAAGTTTAAACCAAGTGTTGATGTATTAAATAAAAATAAAACTATTGTTGATTGTTTATTATAATACTGGGTTAATTACAATATATATATTTATATATATATACTATAATTAATATATTATATATATATATATATAGATATATATATTATATATATATATTATATATATATGATATATATATATATATATTATGCGCTTAATTTTACCTTTCGGCCAGCAGAAAAATAAAACTAAGTCCACTCGATATTTTATGGGAATTACGATAACATTGATATTGTAATATTAAATCGATTAGTTGTAAATCGATTATTTGTATTAGATATGATAAATACAAAAAAGTGTTGCGCATCTTTGGTGCATTTTGCAATAGATCTAGTGCGTTTATTGCTACTCTTACGTGCAAATTTTACTGCTTTTACTTCCTTATTTATTATTCTATTGGCTACTTTGCTGCAAAATTCTTACTGCTTTTTTGCTTATTTATTATTT
Organism: Trachelipus rathkii; assembly: GCA_015478945.1. NCBI lineage: Eukaryota > Metazoa > Arthropoda > Malacostraca > Isopoda > Trachelipodidae > Trachelipus > Trachelipus rathkii. The sequence goes on from JABUQX010051148.1 coordinate 42,476, forward strand.
GTTGCTTTTTTTATTATTTTATTTC
>JABUQX010051148.1:47500-50000 GCA_015478945.1 Trachelipus rathkii
AAGTTGTTTTTATGATTTACAAACTAACGCAACCCCTAAGAGTAGCACGCGCATAGATAGTCAAGAGTCTGGTTACTCGGCCTCTAGGTGGAACGACAAGGGGGGAATTCGCTCCCCCTCTTCCGCCTCGGCTCGAGCCCTAATGAAAATATAGATTTCGCTTGAACTTGCAATCTTTTAGGGGGCCGAGCAGATGGGGACAGAGGGGTTCGTCCCCCCCGTCGTCCCCGGAAGGCAGAGAGACCCGACTCCTGATATCTATGCGGTCTATCTAGGGTGTTCATTAGTTTTAAATCATAGAATGACATTTACATATAATGTATTTATAAATTTTCTATTTTTTTACTCTATGGTAATCAGCCTTTATACGCTGATCTCATATATTAGCGTTAAAAAAATGCGATAATGCTAATAAAGATAATCGATTTATCGATGTGGGGGCTTTAACTGAAAAGAACTTGTACTTTACTTGGTTATTTAAACATTAAATTGTGAATATCGTTTAAAAATTTAATTAGCATAAATACAATTTTTTTCCCTCCATTTTTCCTTCTCCACACAAATTCACAAATTCACATGAATACAATTTCAACATAGTTCTGCTAGTTCCACACCGTGTTTTGTTTTTTCATTTTTAAAAGGACGCAATCATTCTCTATTGTTTCTTCTGTAACTACACTTAAATTTAGGAATTATTTCAAATTTTTGGAAAAATTTCACTCCATCAATTTCCGTTACTATATGTTTATCAAACCAACTCAAATTATACTCAATACTCATTTTTATTTCTCTAATTATTCTATAACCTTCGTCAATGAGCTATACAATAAGAATAAAATAAAATGTTTCCAAATCGAAATCATATGAAGCCCAAAATGTTAAAAAAACAAGTCTTTTTTTTTAAATATTTAAAATAATGCAAAATATATAAGAAATACCATCATTCCATATACTATTTTTTTTTCGTTCCGGTATATTCCTTAAGGACCTATATATATATATATACAAAAAATGAAATAACTATTCTTTGAATGTTTTCTTTTCAAATGCTGTCAATACTCCATCCTTTACTGATAATTTTGCTTTTGGGTGGGCATTTATGAAATGGTTAAATGCCTGTCCACTGGGCAATTGCCCAGCGTACATTACTAGACCTAAGTCATTTTTTCTTTCTTTATTAATTTTTTTTATAGTATCCTATGATTATTATTATTTTTTTTAATATAACGGTATATATATATATATATATATATATACTATATATAATATATTATCATATATATATATATATATATATATATATATCTATATATATAATATACTATATATATAACGTTATATATATATACTTATATCATATATATATAATGCAGAAAAGCCTATAGGAAAATTCCAACTTTGAGAGGCTGTAACTTTTTTCCTAAAGATGTCATTTTTCTTTTGTTTTGTTTTTTTATTCTTCATTATTATTTTATAGATGTATCCTGTGATTTCTCTTCAAAATCGGTGGTGAGATGTTCTGCTGCGCTACTATTTATCCTGTACCTTATGCCTTCCATTGAAACTCTTCGATTTCAAACATTCCCTAATTAGTTAGAAATTTTAACACAAAGGTTACTGAATTTTCAGAAAAATGATTAAACTTGCAATGAAGATACAAATATAAGTAAACTCATTTAACATGTCAATATCATAACCAAAATCAATTGATATAATGAATCACTCAAGTCGAATTATTTGTAGTGTGAAACCGATCATCCTGCCAGATTAATAAAACTGCGATATCCAGCTTTTGGAATTGCCTTTGATATTCAGTATCCTGGTAATTTGTTATCCCATCCCGTAGTTTTATCTAAGAAAACAATTTAGTATATTTAGATCATTTCTCTAAATGTGTTAAATTTTACTAGAGTTAATTTATCACTTGTGATGGTCTGCAGCTATCTGTTAATTTCTTACAATTCAAACTAGACTTTTTGAGCTAGTCACACTTTACACTGTGAATTGTTATATTAAGTAGGGAACAAGGATTGATGATGATGAAGAGGCTGGAATAGGTTTTTTAAGAACTCTAATTGAGCAGAAAGGGGCTTTAAAAGGAGGCGTGATTGGTTCAGATGGCAATCACATTAAGAGTTGTCAAAATAATGCTGTGTGATGTACCTGGTATTGCTAAACTATCTGTATTGAATGATAAGAGCATATAATATATTACACAAGGAAATACAGTCTTTTTGAAATAGGAAAAACTAGATACCTTGTAAAGAAGAAATGCCAGTTTATGGACTAGAAACCAGGGCTAAAGAGCTAGTAATTTGTTTTTGCTTTCTATAGCTTTGGACTGCTTTAAAATCCAATTCCTCGTTCTGACTCTGGCTCCATTTTAATAATTATTCCTGTTTGCGCTCTGAATTCTTCTATTTTAGACTTTATTATATAGCTTTATATGAACAATTTTCGCAGCTCCTCTTTGATGCCACCCAAAGAATAATTTTGATAT
>JABUQX010051148.1:52500-56189 GCA_015478945.1 Trachelipus rathkii
TAAAAAAAAAAAATATATATTTATTTTTCCTGAAGGTTCTGAATATCTTGAAAATTGATCAATTTCTCATTAACAGTTCATTCAATAAATAATCCATCCCATAAAAGTTTTAGCTTAAAACTAAAAGGTGCCTCTTAACACTACTATTGATTTTTTATACTTTTCTTTACCACCATGTGACTTTCTTCTGAAATTTATATCATTGTTTTTAATTACTAATATTTTTTAAAACTCATTATGTAAAAAATAAAAAAAATTAGCGTTTGTTTTATTTTGCAGTTGAACTCAAATAATTGACTACAATTTTTTTCTTCTTCAACTTAGATTGCAACCTTTAATGAATCTTTGCACACTTCAGTTTTATTTTAAGTTTTATTGCATTCCAGTACACTTTGTTAAAAATCTTTTGATTTTATTCCAGATCTTTCCTGACAATTTTAATTCTATTTCTTCTTTTTTAATGCTTTCTGGTAAAGCGTTGAAATTTGGTCACTTACCAGAAAGCGTTAAATATGAATAATTAAATGAAAAGGCACCTATAATGTCAGTTTGAAGAATTTGTCGTTATTTGTTTATTTGATGAAGAGTATGTCAACATTATTGTCATTAAATCTGAAGATGATTCAAGGAGAGAAAATTGCTCACCACGTAAAGGTATGTTAATTCATTTGTGTTATTACTTTTCACTCAGATTGATAGATCAATATCATGCAACAAATAAACACTTTAATTTTCTCCATGTATTTCATTTTCTTTGCAAAGATGACTTGCATATGTTGTGCCTATTTAAAAGAATGGTAGTAAGGAGGATTTTGGAAATTATAGGCCAGTTAGCTAAACATCTTTGGTTGTAAAAGTTTTGTAAAAGCTACTGAAAGATCATATATATAAATATTTGGAAAATAACAAGATAGTGTATGACTCCCAGTATGGTTTTAGAAAGTGTAGGTCATATCAGACATGGAATACATTACTGACTGCATTGACTGAGGAAATCCAGTTGATATTATATATTTAGACTTGAGCAAAGCTTTTGATGAGGTTCCCCACATAAGGCTGATGAAAAAGCTATTGCAATGTGGTATAGATGAAGTAGTACATGGTTGAATTAAATAGTGGTTGTGAAATAGAGAACAGTGAGTACAACTAAATGGCGGTAAGTCATCATGGGAAATAGTGAAAAGTGGTGTCCCGCAGGGTTCAGTGCTGGGGCCACTATTGTTCCTCGTATATATATAAATGATATAGACCAAGGACTTTAATCTAAGGTTTTTATGTTCGCAGATGATACCAAAGTGGCTATATCAGTAAGTAATAGTGATGGATGTTATAAGATCAAAATGATCTTGAATTAAACTTTTGGGTGGGCTGATCAAGTGGCATAATGAATTTTAATGGTAAAATGTGTAAGGTTCTTCACCTAGGTTACTCAAATAAAAGTTTTAACTACAATATGAATGAGGATTGTCTTAAGTCTGTGGAACAAAAAAGATTTAGGTGTGATTATAAGGAGTAATTTGAAAGTAGGTAATCAGTGTTTGGAAGCAAGGAATAAAGTTAATGTTAGGTATAATAAATCGCAATGTCGTTTACAAGAGCAAGGAAGTTATATGTAAACTGTATAATAGCTAGTTAGGCCAGTTAGTGTGGGCCCCTTATTAAAGGAAAGACATAGATATGTTAGAGAGAGTGCAATGTAGAGCAAAAGGATGATTTTTGGATTTGGGGGTAAGAGCTATGAGGAGAGGCTGAAGGAGTTACCAATGTTTTCTGTCGAAATGCGATTTCTTACCTCCCTGTGGGTTCCCTTCTGAAATTGTTATTGTTTTTAATTATTACTAATTTTTTTTAGAACTCCTTATAATGAATTGTTGTGATTTTTTTGATTTTTTAAAAAAATCAAAAAATCAATGATTTTTGATTTTTTTTATTATTTTTTTTTTTTTTTTATTTTTTAGGCACAAATTTCCTTTTTAATTATTATTTTTGATAAATATGATCAATTTCTTTTAAATTCATTCAATAATTTCCTATCCCATAAGTTAGATATGATTTGTCATCTCCACTTTTGATCAGAATTAAAATAACTTTTGTAATTAAATAGTTTTTTTAATTATTTTTTATTTGAAAAATAATTTTGAAAACTACTGTGTGAATTTATACTTATTATAAAGATGAATATAATAGTTATCATTATCAAGGGCGATCACTAGGAATAATTATTAATTTTGAAAAAAAAATTTGCCTAAAAAATAATAAAAAAAAATTTTTTTTCATAAAAAAAATCAATTGATTTAATCAACTGATTAAATTAATTTGATTTAATCAGTGCCAACCCTGTTATAATGTAAAAAAAAAAAAAATTAGTGTTGGTTTCTTGTAGTTCAACTCAAGTAATTGACTACAATTTTTTTCTTCTTCAACTTAGATTGCAACCTTTTATGAATGTTTGCACACTTCAGATTTATTTAAAGTTGTATTGCATTCCAGTTCACTTAGTTAAATCTACTGATTTTATTTCAGATCTTTCCTGACAAAAGTTAATTCTATATCTTCTTTTTTAACGCTTTCTGGTAAAGCGTTGAAATTTGGTCACTTACCAGAAAGCGTTAAATATGAATGATTAAATGAAAAGGCACCTATAATGTCAGTTTGAAGAATTTGTCATTATTTGTTTATTTGATGAAGAGCTTGTTAACATTATTGTCATTAAATCTGAAGATGATTCAAGAAGAGAAAATTGCTCACCACGTAAAGGTATGTTAATTCATTTGTGTTATTACTTTTCACTCAGATTGATAGATCAATATCATGCAACAAATAAACACTTTAATTTTCTCCATGTATTTCATTTTCTTTGCAAAGATGACTTGCATAAGTTGTGCCTATTTATAAGAAAGGTAGTAAGGAGAATTTTGGAAATTATAGGCCAGTTAGCTAAACATCTTTGGTTGTAAAAGTTTTGTAAAAGCTACTGAAAGATCATATATATAAATATTTGGAAAATAACAAGATAGTGTATGACTGCCAGTATGGTTTTAGAAAGTGTAGGTCATATCAGACATGGAATACATTACTGACTGCATTTGACTGAGGAAATCCAGTTGATATTATATATTTAGACTTGAGCAAAGCTTTTGATGAGGTTCCCCACATAAGGCTGATGAAAAGGCTAAAGGCCTTGGTCTATATCATTTATATATACGAGGAACAATAGTGGCCCCAGCATTGAACCCTGCGGGACACCACTTTTCACTATTTCCCATGATGACTTACCACCATTTAGTTGTACTCACTGTTCTCTATTTCACAACCACTATTTAATTCAACCATGTACTACTTCATCTATACCACATTGCAATAACTTTTCCATCAGCCTTATGTGGGGAAACCTCATCAAAAGCTTTGGCTGTCTAAATTATCTAATACACATGGATTTCCTGCAGTCCAAATGCAGTCAGTAATGTATTCCATGTCTGATATGACTCAACTTTCTACAAACATACTGGGCAAGTCTACACTATCTTGTTTATTTTCCAATATTTATATACTATTGATCTTTCAGTAGCTTTTCCAAAAAAATTTTTAAAAACAACCAAGATGTTTGCTAACTGGCCTAATATTTCAAAATTCTCCTTACAAGCCTGTTCTTACTAAATAGGCAACTTATGCAAGTCATCTTTGCAAAG
>JABUQX010051150.1:0-29181 GCA_015478945.1 Trachelipus rathkii
CTAAGTGCAAAACCTCTACTTATCTCACAACGACGCTACACGACACATCACTGTTAAGACAACTAACGGCAGCACATACACGACAACACGACACGACACACACACAGACAAACAGAAAAAAACCAAAAATAACAAAAAACAAAAAAAACAAAGAGTGAGGGGAAAATTTATTCGTATGCTAAAACCTAATTTTTTAGAAATCGGAAAGTTTGATAAAACGCATAAGTGAAACACCTGATTATTGACAGCAAATATCTGAAAAATGTGTGAATAATCAAAAAAATTTTTTAAAAAGCAACCCGCGCACTCACACACACTCACGAAATTGAGTACAAAACAAAAAAAATATATTAAAACATCATATACTATTGTACTGCGAGGGGTAATTGTACGTTTAGTTTTGTGTATAGATATATAATAATGGCTTATTACCAAATAAGGAAATGTTACTCGCTAATTAGAACCAGTTGAAGAAACGCTAAAAATCCAAGTTAAAAAGAAGAGAGTAGGTCACTGGACAAAGAAACAGAATCAAAAAAAAAAACATAACCTCAAGTACTCAATAACTTTTTACTATATATTGAAACTGAATTATATTATTGCAATCTAAAACGATATCGTGCTCATAATTATATATGACACCAAAAAAGATGAAGAAGTACCTTGTCGCCGAACATACAGTAGTCGGCCACAATTAACCGATACCTTCCCAACAATAGCGGATACGACTTGCATGAGCCTGAAATACTATCCGTTGTATGCGGTGTTAGTAAGTGTGTGCTGTCGTCGTTGATGTAAAGTCAGCGTTACGAGTAATACCATAATAAATAGTATATATTATATATCTAGTAGTTATATATATATATATATCTCTATATAATATCTACGACATATATATATATATATAATTATGTTATATGACTATATTATATATATAGTATATATATATATATATATAGTATATATAGGTTTCAGGCGCGGTTGACCGGGCGCGCACCGTAGTGCTAGGTATAACTCTGGGGTCTCCCCTCACTTCCCCTAACTTACACTTTTTGGAATTTTCTCTTTTCTGGAATAACCTCCCCAGAGCCGTCATCAGTAGTCATGTAAGCACGCACAAAGATTTATAGGGTTGGAACAACTAGGTTAATTTTTTAGACCAAAATAGTTTTAATTAAAGTTAAATAAGCAAGCTCATTGCCTAGACTCGGCCTTCTGGAAAGGTGCCGGCACCTTGGGGAAGATGAAATTGAAATGAGCCCCATTTTGGATGGTGTGATTGGGTGGCCGATCTGTTTAAATTCGTTCTTTTATGCTATAATATTATTGACGTGGATTTTAATATTTATAGTCGCGCCTTACTTCTATTTATTAGTAAATTTGATTCGTAGTATATGTCCCAAAATTATATCTTATCGATTCGGCAGTAATAAGGTAGTTAAGACTGTCGTGAGGTGAAATTCAGATGTATTCAATTATAATATAATTCCACCCCATTGCCTGGATTTTAACAAATTTTGCACCTTTCTTAGACGAATTTAAAATTGTTTCAATAATAAACTTTAATTTTTTCATTTTTTACAATTTGTTATTCTTAATACTCGAGATACGCGAGTTGACCAGGCACTTAACCAATTAGCCGTATATGTAAAATTAGCTCGTATTCGCGTACAGATCACACAACAATGGTCATATACATAAATAACGAATACAAGGTAGTCCTGTTCACCCCATCATCATGATGGTCTTCTTTGTCGTCATAGGGGTCGAGTGAATTGGACGGCCAAGTTAGGACCAGGTGTTTTGTTACACGCGTATATGTACTGGTTTGGAAACAAAGAGGTTTCGATACTGTTGCGTAGAAGTTTAAAGCTAAGAATAGCTCAGCCTGTACTACACTGAAAAAATAACTAAATCTGTTCAAAAGTTGTCATTGTTACCTAGTGAACCAAAAAGTTAAAAAAACTCACATTTTTCAAAAGTATTCTATGTTAAGCACATGGTCATTTATATACCCGTAATAGATCTATATTATTATAAAAGAATAAATAAAGAACTCGTCTAAACAAATTACGAATAAATTTAAATGACAAGATTGTAATATGGCGAAAACCTATTGCTAATTGATATGCGCACACTAAAAAAAAATTTTTTTTGGTTTAAATATATAATAATACTTTAGTATTCATATATATTCACGAGTGGACCCCAAAAAACGGGCGAGACCCTGGGTCAGAGAAGTTTTAGTATTTCGGTGTAGTACAAAGTATAGTATAGTAGTAGAGTATAGTAGTATAGTATAGTATTGGTGAATGGTCTGTAAGATATATACTTGATTATTATTAGGATATAGGTAGGCTATATAGTATATACGGGTGGTAATACTTTGCTAGGATTTTCGATGAAACAATTCTAAAAAATAACAACTAAACATAGCAAATATATATTTCACACTAGATAGTATGAGTATTATATATATATATATATATATATGATTATATATATATATATTATTATATATTATATATATATATATATCACCATGTCTTTAATTAAGTATTAGTCACGGAAATATCTATTGAAATATAATTAGTGGAGTAGCTAGTATAGTTAGTGACATTTATTGTCGTTAGAATGCGGGGGGAGAAAGTCGGCGGGTCCGGAGGTGGCAAAACCGGGTCGCAACTTGTGATAATATTGGTCTCAAATAGTTTTTATTAAATATACGATTAAAAACATATTTTGGTTCAATTATGAAGGAAGTCGAATCTGAAGGGTGGAATCGTCAGTCTAAGATTAAATAGATGATGAAGTTATGGATAAATGATTGTTAATGAAAAGTAGAAAAAGAGTTGGGGTACGACACCACCCTGGGCAACACCACTACTGGTAGATTTAAAGGATGTTCGATGGCCTTCTACAGCAGGAAAGGAAACCAGAGAAAAAAGTAGATTACGAAAGAGACATTTAAGCATTGAAAACAACCATATTTTCTTTGCCCCAACAAAATATATGAGAAATATCAGACGTCAGTTGATCCAAGGCCATATTCCTATTCATTAACTATTTTCTGTTGATTGGGGCGTTTTTCAAATTGAAAGTAATGAAGAGTGGAGTCGTCGGCATAAGAGTTGATATAAGACGAACTGACGAATAAAATATTTATGTACTAATAAAATTTTTATCAAAGTGCCATAAGGAGGGGGGGGGGAAAGAGACCAGATAAATTATTTCATTTTCAAAGGAGAAATGAGTTTGTAATATGGCTGTTTATTTTGTCCGATTCAGAGTTGAAATATAAATAGTGTGATTTTCTGGTATTAGGACACTGCTGTAATTCCGGAGGGCATTGTCCCTGCTTCATGTGGCACGAGAACAAAAGGAATTTAATTTTTTTTTTTTTTTTAGTTTTTTGTTCTGGAGGAAGAAAATTTAATGTTCGCTACCTTGTCAGAGAAGATCACCTTCGGTTATAAGTTCTGCCCTCAAAGTGACTCTTCCCCCTGCCACCCTCCGTCCTCCTCCCATTAATTATTTCAAAGGAAGTCTGTGAATTACAGCAAATTTCCAGCATCAGTGACAACCACTCTTTGGGGGCGTGGGTTCGTTCCTTCGGAAGACTTATACATTTATAATGCAGGATGCAAAGATGAGATGGTAGTTGAGGGAGCCTAGAGGAGGATAAATTTGAACTCCAGATAAAGCGAAGGGCTGTAACTTAAGAAATGATTTAGTATGTTGGGTTTGCCTACAAGAAAACCATGGATTCGAGTAGGGGCTTTGAAACTGATAGTCGATTATTTTAAAATAGTTAAAGTTAGGAGATAAATAAACGTCGTAGATAAATTTAGTCGTAAGTTAGCAGGTTTCTTCTTGATCTACAATCATACTATACTTTGGGTGTTGATTTTTGAACCTGTCATACACCATTATTGTAGAGCATAAACTGATATAAGCAGTTATTAAATTTTGACAATTAACATGAATTTTCACTTATATATTATTTTCAGTGCCTTTTGTTTAATATATTATTTTCTATAAACATATATTACGATTTTAATTATCAGGTATTGAGTTGTCATTCTTTAGTGGTGTCTATTCCGCTTGCGTTGGATTCACAAAGCGGTTTGATGATCCAAAGAAACTCGTTGGGTTGTCTGGAATTTTCATTGGATGTGGAGAAATATTAGGTAATTATAATAAATCGATTTTTTTAAATACCATTTTTTACTTCAATTTTTTAAGCACCTAAAACTGATGTCATAGTTTGTTGCGATGTCAGTTTTTCTCCCATAGGTTGTTAGTGATGGGTTGGTGATATTATACATTCTTTGTGTGGTGGAACAATTGCACTATTTGAAAATCATCATTACAACTAACAGATATGATGGCTTTCTTCATTATCCTGACTTGACTGTTCCTAAAGGAGGACTGTGGAATCAGAATTTGAGCCCAGAATCGCGGAATCGGAATCTTTGTCTGGTTGGAAAGCCTTTTCGGAATCAGAACCGGAATCGGATTATCTTGTTCAAAATATAGAGCAAATTTTAGCCTCACTTTAGCTTTTGTGTTACTGTCCAAGATATTCTATCACCGGTTCGAGTTTTGTGATTGTGCGGTTACTGCTAAGCACTTAAATCGTGTTATATAAAAAGTTTATTATTCTCATGGTCAAAATTTTTCTCATTTCGTCTACAGTACAGTTGTATTATACATGTATGCTGTGTGTTCTGTTATTTATTTATATTTTAACAAAGAAGTTTAAATTTTAATAAACAGAAGTTGGAGCTCTTGTTTGTCAAAGAAACGATAGTTTTGTTTCTTTCCATTTTTCCAAATAGTTTCTCAATTCTATATATTAATATTGGTCTTTAATTCAGTATAATTCACCCTACTTATATCATTGCTACTATTATTATATATTTGAATTTTTTTTTTTTTAATTATCCCCAAAAATTTATTTCATTATTTTTTTCAGTATTCTTTAATGGATCATCTCCACCACAACCCTGCTTATTTGCCGTTTTATAAGGTTGTGACTTTTATATATTTATTTTCTTTAACCTACCTTAGCTAGGGTCATGAATTTAACACCACCTATGTAAAATAGGCTTTTCCGCTACCTGTTGTATGCTTCAGGGTACAATCATTGAAGCCGCCGAAGATGAGGAATTCTTTTATGCCCCATAAGGAAATCCACACAAACTCAATAGCTGCCTACAGTGATTGTTCCAAAGCGGATGGGGAAGCAGTAGCATTGACTGTATTTCCAAATCTCACTGAATACCACACCCCTTCAATTTATTCATCCGTTTTCTCAGCTGAACTGATAGCGTTGGTCATGGCAGTAAACAGAATAAGTAATATTAAAATAAAAGGCAATTATATCATCATCTCGGATTCCAGAAGCACTCTCTTGCGTTGCTTGACCGGTTAACAAGAAACCCTTTGGTTTTTGCCGTCCAAAAGTTCATGTACTCGTTGCATATAGGAAAGAAAGTAATTACGTTCTGTTGGGCCCCTTTCCATGATATGGTCCTTGGAATGAACAAGCCGATATGGAGGGCAAATGCCCAGCAACCCATAGGGCGACAAATGTAGCACCTCCCTGCAGCAGATTTTTTATATAACGATTCATTCCAATTCTCAGTTTGGTATCAATTTCAAATCTCTATAACTTTTGATGGTACATGTTAGTACACTTGTTCCTTGAATTTTTTTTCTTCATTGGGATCAGTACAACTACAGTTCCAAGTTTGGCCAAGCATTTCAAGTACACCTAATATATATATATATATATATATATATATATATATATATATATATATATATATATATATATATATATATATATATATATATTATATATATATATATTATATATATTATATATATATATATATATATAATAATATTATATTATATATGATATTCTTAATTTCCCCTCATTTTTCGAGTTCATTATCTATATCTTTCCTTACAATCCTCTTCTTCCACCGCAATTTCTGTCTATAGTGGTAGCTATTTTTGGGTCCCGCTACTACTTATTTATACCATAGAACTGTTCATGCATGACTCGGATTCTCGGTGCATGTTTGAGCACCCTACCCCTAGTTATGGGAAGTAAGGGAAGGTGATGGATGATATATATATAATATATATATATATATATATATATATATATATATATATATATATATATATATATATATATATATATATATATATATATATATATATATATATATATATATATATATATTTGGCGGGGCATCTCTATGTAGGGGTGCAAGAATACCTATACTGTATGTTCTGGGTGTCGTAAGAGGACATAGGAAGGGAAGTGGCGCTTTTGAACCGTTGCGACTACCTCCCATTGGGCATTTGGGGTGCAGGGTACATCCCTTGATTCCAGTACCCAATGATTCGCAACTCTTGCCTTCGCATCCACACTCTCCTTACACGGGAGTAGACTCTCTATATACAAACCGACCATAAAACACTAATATTACTATTACAGACAACATATTTTTCATATATCCCTCTGTGTGGGGGAGAAGAATGTTCTGCATGTCATAGGAGGAAACTAATGGGACAGTGGTAATTGGGTTGGCTACCCACTACCACTTATCTCTTGCTAGGAATGATTATGCAGGCCCTGACCTGGTCAGTATTAAGGGGCGACTTATCAACAGGAAAAATGACAGATGTCAGATTAATAGCTAAATCTGGCAACCTAAGTCATTTTTATGACACTTTTTTAGCATTTATTATGGTAGTTTAGCATTTTTCGGGACTTTTTCCGCAGTGCACTTTTCCACCGCATTTTTACCAAGTCATGTCAGCAGCTGACGTGGTTAATGCTCCCAACTCCGGATGAGTTTAGCTCTTTTTCCAGTGGCAGCACTGCACGACAATGACGACGACGCGTTTCTGAGGAAGGAGAGACCTTTTTGGTAGGCTTTGGAGCTTCTGAACGGAAGGAAGTTCCAAGCCATGTCAGCTGTTGACTTGGAAATTTCCATCACTTCGTTAGATTTTGAGACTTAATGTGTCAAAGTACAGGTTTCTAAGGTCGGAGGAGGTCTGGATGTTTTTGGCTCCTATGAGGTTTTAAATGATCTATAGACCATTTCTGATGATTCCAATCGATTTATCGAGGTCTTTTACTCCCAAATCGATATTTAAATCGTCTTTCTTCGTGCTCTGATTGACATGACATTGAACAACATAATCGAAATAAATTATTATTATATAAACCGACATTAATTTTTGTAGTAAGGGGACCGAGATCGGCAGCGCCAGATTTATCGCTAAATCTGGCAACCATCTGTTAGCGACCAGGCCTTTGTCCTATCACCGCCAAACTTAGCAGCCCGCCTTCTGGTAACGTTCCCTCGTCGTAGACGATTTTTCAAGTCCCAAAGCCCCATGGAGGGGGCGTTGAGCCCCAAACTTGGAAATAGCCTTAGCTAGACGAAAAATAAATATCCGACAGGACTCGGAGTCGAGGAAGGAAACTGAGCCTGGGATGACTCATGTGCCGGAGCACTGAGCCGGATCCGAAGTATGAGTTGAAATCTGGCTACAAACACAATAGATCAAGTGAGGCATTCTAATATATGTTTATGAACCCGTAGAACCCGATTTTGAGGGCTTCAGAACCCTGTCTGGGGACCCCCAGGAGTGGGTCCCAAAAGAAAAGTACAATGCGTAGCAGAGGAAGACGGAGGAAGGATAAAGAAGAAATAATAATAAATTAGAAACTGAGAAGGCTCATATGTCGGCAGCAGCCAGATTTATCGCTAAATCTGGCAACATTTGTTACCGACCAGCCCTTTGTCCTATCAACGCCAAACTTGGCATTGTGAATTACAAGTATACGACATAGTCATGTGCACAGTAAGAAATCCAGTCATGTAAGCAGCATCAGGTGACGTTAATAATCTGTTAGAGAAGTTAAGAAAAAGTTATATTTACATATATATATATATATATATATTATATTATATATATATATTATTATATATAATATATATATATATATATATATATATATTATATATATATATATTATATATATATATATATAATATATATATATATATAATATATATATATATATATATATATATATATGGTGAAAACAAACTCCCAGAAGAGCTTTCGCCCTGTCAGTGGTCCAGCGTCTTCTCCTTCTGGCCCGAAACTTCTAACCCCATAGAACACTACAGAAAGCCATTTCTCGGCGGCAACGGTTTGGATGCCAGTTCTCAAGTTAAACACTTTCAAGAAAGGGTTTTCGCCTTCAGTTGGAACTAGCATCCTTCTCCCATTAGGCCTCAAAATTCGCACTTCCTAGAGCTCTCCAGAGCAGCTTTTTTGGCTCATAAGATACCAACGCTGGTCCAAGAGTAATGCAAGCAGAAGGAAGACCGGGTGCTAGCCCTGCTCGCCCTATACATGCGAAGAAGATCTTTCATATGGTTACTGAACCGCGACGAAACACCAATCATTAATCTTTCATCTATCATTATTATTATTATGCAATGAAAATTTCTTTTTTTCTTTCCTTGACTTTGTTGAATACCTTTATGCCATTTTGACCAAATAATCGCCTTAGAAGTAGATGTAATTATTTGTAATCCAAAATTATAATTTAAAAGAACTATTCCCATATATATATATATATATATATATATATATATATATATATATATATATATATATATATATATATAATATATATATATATATTTTGTAATGTGTATTTATATATATATATTATATATATATATATATAATATATAGATATATAATATATATTAATATATATAAATATATATATATATATATATTATATATAATATATATATATAATATATATATATTATATATATAATATAATATAATATATATATTATATATATATATATATATATATATATGGTGGAAAGGGTCTTGAGATCTAACCGAAGCTTACCAGACTTAACAGTTGTAAAGTACGTGAATGAATGATAATAGCTTTAAGTGTATTCTGAAAAGAATTCGACATTGAAATGGTGAGAATGTGAAACACACGAACCCCAATCCCACCCAGCTCAGAGGCGTGGATATGCGACTAAAGAACTCTGAGGTGAAGTGTCTAAATTTTTTTAGTATACATATAAGGTAAATGGCGGTAACAATTTGAATGCTAGAAAGAGTTGGGAGAGAGCCAATGAGGGTGGGATAGTTTATGAGACGAAAGTCATAGATAGACCTTGTCCGTTAAAGCACTCCAAACGTTTAACGCGTACTCCATACAAGTAGGAAACTTCGACTGTATAGACTCTGCAACTTGAAGATGCGTGTAGAAGTTCTGAAAGCTCCTTAGAACTCGTAACCTTTTAGGAGCTAGAGAATAACACTCTGATTCTTCAGAGATTGATGATGAGAAAAAAAAAACGGAAAATATTATTGACAGAAAAAAAGATACAATTAGATATCGAAGCTAATTATTTTAGTATGGGAGTCTGCTTCTAGCTGATAGATGTAGCAAATTGAGGTTTTGAGGAAAATCGTGTTTATCCGAACATACATATATATATATATATATATATATATATATATATATATATATATTATATATATATATATATATATATATTATATATATAATATATATATATATATATATATATATATATATATATATATATATATATATATATTATATTATATATATATATATTATTATATATATTATTATATTATATATATATATATATATATATATATATATATATATATATATATTATATTATTATATATATATATATATATATTGTTTTTTTTTTTTAAATAACGATAAACTTAATTTTAAAATGCAGGTGGCGCTGTATTTGGTATTTTTGGAAAAAGGACTATAAAGTTTGGTCGTGATCCTATCATTCTTATGGGTTACTTAGTACATATGATCTGCTTCTTTTTAATTTTCATAAATTTGCCAACAAATTCACCATTTGAAGACACCTATGATCCATCTTACTTGAAATATGGAATTCCAAAGTAAGGCTTGTAATAAAACTGTTTTATCAATTGTAAGAAGAGCGGCATATTTTGTACTTAATTTTAATACATATCCTTTAATATACTGTATTTGTTTTGAAATTTTATCTTACGAAGGTTGGAAATTCAGTGTTGTATGTTTAACTTTTTACCTTTTTTTTGTGTAATACTTTTTAATTATATATTTTTTATTATTTCAGTGAAGTTGTGGCAATGTTGTGCAGTTTCTTATTAGGTTTCGGAGACGCTTGTTACAATACGCAGATTTATTCTATATTGGGATCTGTTTACGCCGATAGATCTGGACCAGCATTTGCTCTCTTTAAATTTACTCAATCCTTGGCTGCAGCTGCATGCTTCTTCTACGCTTCAGTTCTTCAACTCAACTGGCACTTACTGATTCTCATTATAACTGGCACGATAGGAACTTTGACATTCTGCAAAGTTGAATGGAAAGAATATGCCAAAACAAACAGGTCTAAACCTGAGACAGTTGCTTTTGATTGAGAGGACATTTATTTTTCTTCTTATGTGGTTTCAAAGTTTTGCAGCTGATTCCATCGCCTTTAATTTCATTTACACACACATATACAAGGTGCTGGAATGTTTGTCTTGACACTGTTTCATTTTTTCTTTATCTTTTGTGTTTTTTTTTTTGTGGCTGGTTGTAAAGTTTGGTGTGTACAAAAATTGTGCCTAATTCTTCACGTACTCTTATGTTACACGCGTTGTTACACATTCCCTTTTTTTAAGTGATTTTAGGAATGAATTTTTTTTTTGTATTTATTTTTGGTTATTTGGTATTTTTGTTTTAATTATTTTATATTAATATTAAAAGTGAATTTGATCTTATTTTCTATCTTGATTGTTGAATATAGTATTAGTCAGGTACTAATATTCTGATATACTATAACTGGTACAATATAATATATATGATTATGTTATTATATATACGTCTACCGGTTACTGAAGTAATGAAATATCACTATCATATTTCA
Source organism: Trachelipus rathkii (assembly GCA_015478945.1). NCBI lineage: Eukaryota > Metazoa > Arthropoda > Malacostraca > Isopoda > Trachelipodidae > Trachelipus > Trachelipus rathkii. The sequence goes on from JABUQX010051150.1 coordinate 11,049, forward strand.
TGACCATTTTCTACACATCTATTCCTTATTCTTTTAAACTCTTCTTCTCTGGGCTTTCCGAACCACCGTTTCTATCTTTGGCATCCTACTTATAATTTAATCATTATACTGGCAGGAAACATCTATACAACGCTATTTATCGAGATTATATATATATATATATATAAAGTAACCCCTCACCACGATATACTTTATAATTTATTCACGATCTATATAACTGTATTTAATCAACTGTCTATAATTTTTATCCCTGTCCATAGTCCATTTTATCGTTTAGCCATGACAAATCTGTGACTCACTTTTATGAATTTCAGATACAGCTTATTTTGACGATACAAATTATTCAATTAAAAATATAAACCCCTGTGATAAATCGGTAATAAAAAAGAGCTTTACACCACCTTTTATGCTTTAACATAAATAGTTGGAGGAAAAGAAGAAGGTTAAATCTATTGCTACCACCCGTAAGCACGTAGCTTAAATAACCCCTGACTTAACGTAACATAACGTTACTTAACTAACACAAACAAAATTATATATAATTTATTTCAACTTTCATTCTTTTTGCAACAAGAACAACAAATAACAACCGCAAGTTAAGTAAATAAATTCTGATAATATGAAGAAATTAGTTCCGAACTCTCTTTGATACCACCTAACCGTACCGCGCTGACGTCGGATAAGTGTCAGTACAATTTCTTCCCATGATAAACTCTCCATTCATCTCCCTACTCTTCTCGTCATTCAATACTCTACTACAATACTCTTGTAATCCAGTCCTTCTCATCCATCTTCGGTGACTACGAGATTAATGCACCCATATTCATATCTCTCTTCTTACCTATTACTATATCTCATCTACTATACTGATTTCATAAAGCTATATACTAATATGAATATAAAAATAACTTCAGACATACAATAATTTCATATATCACCTTATATATAATATAATATAATATTGTATATTGTGCTCAAAAATAATATTATTATTTCAATATTATATACTCATATATATATGTTATGAACCATTTATAACATATATACTTCTTATATTTATTCTACTTATATATATTATAAGTAATATATATAATTAATAATAAGTACTAAAAATTAATATAATATATATTAATTATATATATGTATATATTCCATTACTATTATACATATATATCATCTATATATGTTCATGTTTCTGTTTGTTTTCTATTACTCTTAAAATAATAATAAAAAAATGTATTATATATGTCGTTTATATTTATTGTATTTTCTACTCTACTTACGAACTTTTATAATCTCATCTTCTTTGTCCAAAATTACCTAATATATATTATATATATCCGAATACTTGTAATACAATTTAGTATTTTTTATAATTTCATTTAATACTGTCATTATAAGTTTTATTCAACGTGATTTATCTTATTTCATAATAATATATATTCATATATATATATTTATGTACCTATATGTTTAAAATATACATATACTCATTTATTATTATTATTTTATATATATATATAATGACTGAACTTATAAATTACTAGGATATCTTAAATCAGTACAATTAACAATTATTATTAACACTTTAACTGTCTAAAGCTTGAACTTTCTATATTTTTACTCATAAAAAATTCATTTTGACCTACTGAACTAATATATTATTATATACCTTACTACTTTAAATAGACTTAGAATATAACTATTCTTATAGAGTCCAAAATATCTTATCGCTATAACATTATATATTTAATATCTTTATACTAGCTATTAAAAATAGAGCTATGATATCAGGAATTGAATTTTCTTCGCTATATATAAATCATTTATTTATATACACTTAACTATTAGCTAAAAGTTGAATCATTATTTCATTAATATTTAATCTATTCATTACTATAACCATATTAATTAAACATGAATATATTTAATTAAATATGTAATTTACATAGCTAAAGATGATATAAAGCAGTAAGTAACATATATTGTATTAACTTATATTATTCATTATATATATAAACATACTATTTTTATTAGCCTACTGATGCTTACTAGTTTCAGCCTCGATTCCATCTATATCAAATGCTTTCACAAAGTTTATGAAAATATAGAATCATCGCTTTAAAAGCTGTAAAACTTTAGATTTATAGCCATATACCAACAATGACGAGGGAGATACATTTTATTTTAACCTTACTGAGTATCCAAATAAGCTTGTAAATTATCTAATCTATAATATAATATCTTCAATCCATATATATAACATATTATTATTATTACCTGACTTCTGCTTAAAGTAATACTGATAAATCTTTCTACCCAAAGTCTATTTCCCTATAACATTTAACCTAACTGCTAAAGCTGATACTTTCTTAATTCACATAATATATTCTATTGCCTATTATATAAACATATTTTATAAATACCTTATACATAGTCTTAAATAACGTTGAAAACTCATGCTTCTATCGAAAACTACTTTTGCCTTACAAATAAGGTTTCTGATTATGCATTAATTCTCACTTCAATTATCTCCTCACCCTTATTCCCCACATCAATAATTTATTAATTTACCTTAAAAATTAAAGTTATCTTTCTTAAAAATTGTTTAATTTCTCTTTTCACATAAAGCACCTCATGCCGTGGTTTTAAGCTATATTCGACCATCTTTCCACTTATAGGTACGCTTACCTTTATCACTGACATGAAAAGTGCACGCTCAATTTACCACTTTATATATTTTGGCCGAGAAATAATAGGAGGAGCGTTCTATCCAATCCATATAGTATATTTATGATGAAAAAGTAAGGGGTAACTCATCCGAAACCTTAATGTCATGATTAAAAAAAGGAGATTCTATACTTGATCTTCTAATTCATTTTTAATTATATGTTCCTATATTTGAACTTCAATACTACTAGTGCAATAATGTGGTTTTAACGGATTAACATAATCTATTAACTTAATTTGTAACAAGATTATTGTGAATAATAATAACATATTTAATTCTTATCTTAAATTCTACTATTAATTATACTTAATACATGGGAAGGTAGCAACTAATATATAACAATCTAGTTTTTGTTAAGCATTTATAATAATGGTCAAGTGAAATTCGAGAGTTGAGTCGATTTTCCTTTCTTGTTCCTGCTGTTCTTCGTTTCGTTTCGATTTCGAGTGAATATTCTTTTGATCTTTGCCCTTTTGTGACAGACTAAAACAAATTTAATTTCCCGACAGAGCATAAATATATGTTATTTAGATTAGTAATCTGGTTTCTCTTACACACAATGACCACCTCTTGGATTTATTAACTGAAGAACTTGTCCACATTTAAAAATATTTATTGTTAGACGAATTTTTTTTTTATTATTTGTTTTTCATATATTTTCAATTTGACGCCTCATTCTTGTGCTTAACTCTTTCCTTATCTGGGTTACTTCGATCTCTCTCTCTGATTACCTTTCCGGGGTCCGTATGCAGGAGTATTGAGTAAGGAAAAGAAAGACTCCAATTGCGATGACTAGTGTCATGGAACATTATGCCTCTATTTCCAGACGGATCAAACTAAATCGTGATAAAAAAATTAATTTAAAAGGTGTTTTACATTTTCTAGCAATGCAAAACAATTTCAAAAAAAAATAGTGTCCGTATATACCAAGCCTATTGTTCGTTAATATTCATAAGAGTTTAATTAGTGTTTTGCTTGTGTGTTCATTCGATGTAATGAAAGTAGTTTTTTTATTTTCTAGATTTTCATAAAATTATTAGGGATTGTTCTAAAATAACCCAGATATTTATACGTTTATTTTTTTATGTAAATGTTTATTTTTGGTTTTATTATTTAAGACTATTTAATTATTGTTATTACAGACTTGATCTGATTTCTTCATTTTAATAACCCTTAGTTTCTCTGGGCTCATTGATATATGGAGTTAGTTGGATCAACTATCTAAGCAAGCAGTCATAAGCTATTATAGTAATATTTATGGACTCCATAAATTAATCGGGATGTCATTCCATAAAACTATTTATTATTTTGCGTTCCCATAGGATTCTTTCCTATATAATTTCACTGAGAACGCACAATTACCGAACCTATCTACACTGGATTTACTCGATGCTACGAATTTCCACTTTCCTTTTTAAGTTGCGATCCACTCCATCCCGATGCCTTCATTACTCTCTCTAGTTCCGCTTCAAACGCCCTCGCCCCACACACTCCAGCAAAGCTATATCGGTGTATATATCATTTGAATTAGGGGTTGTATTACACGGACGATGGCCTTCAGATCAACTTTACCGATCTGAGGATAATACTCAACCTTTTCTGACAAATTAGTTACTTTTGTTGAAAATCATTTAAACAAGAGAAGAAATAATGATTGCTTTTCAACAAATAGGCTCAAAAAAATTTCGTCTTCTTAGTCTCACAAAGCATAGAGAACCAATCTCAATAATCTATATCCTAATCAATAGGAAACTTTTAACTATAACTATAACATTATAACGATAACTATAACTATAACTTAAAATATATAACTATAATATAACTATAACTTATAACCTATTTAACTGTGCAACTTTATCATACAGACTTATAACAGTAGCTATAGGAAAACATTTATGTATACTTTTAGTCTTATCTTAACATTCATTAACTACCCCCTTATCAATGTACTTTTTCACATAACTTATCTGTTTTTTAGGTATCTTTACTAATTGTTTTCTCTTTCTTATCTCGTTTCGCCTACACTCCATCTTTTTCCTGTTCGATTAAGGAATCGACGTACTTCATCAGGATCTCTCTTCTCTCTCTTCATATTGTCAAGGCCTTTTTTTTTAAAATTGGCTTTTTTTGGTTTTCTTTCTCTGTTTATTTTATTATATTATATAATTATTTATTATTAGATGGTATCGTATGTTTAGTAGTTTTAGAATATTATATAAATATAGGTATATATCTTTCCTATATTTAATTATTTTTACTTTTATATTATTCAACCAGCATCATTTTAATTGTGGTATATCATTTATATATGATATTTCATCCTTTTTTGCAAAGATATATATAGTTAAGATATAGGTATGAAAAAGATGACACTGAAATCTAAATTATTAAAAAGGAATCAAATTTTATGTCATTTCTGACCTGTTAGTTCGTCTCTGCACTCGCTGATGAATAGCTTGAAGATGAGTAGCCCCGATCATCAATATCCGATTGTTGTGGTTTCAGAGGCGGGATTATCCCACCAGCACTGCGACGTGGCAGAGTGTAAGGATTCTTAATTTTAGATAAACTCTTCTGCTCTCCTCCGCTTTCTATTACACAACTCAGTCACTGGATCCTTTCTTATGTCCAACTTTCATAAGCCCTAACATGTAGGCACATGTTCCCTCATATAAGCACTACTATTAAGTAACTTAGATTGAAATGTTAGTCATGTGTAAACTATCATTCTGGTTCAATGTGGATTCTACACGTTTTGTGATAATCAACTTCCTCTTAATTATTAGAACACTTTGTATCTCAAAAGCCGGGTGTAGTTATTAGCCAGTCATATAGTTGTGAGCGGATTCTCTATTCAAACTTGAAAGAAGCTTTATTTCATAAAGATAAATATTAGTAAGCGCACCAGATTCCTAACTTCGTTGGCCACCGTAGGATATGAATAAGAATAATTTAATGCGAAATTGTTTGTATACTTAGGCTAGATTAGCAATGTGTTTTCTGGAATCTGGAATGTGTCTGCTGCATAAGATAGCCGGAACAAATGAGTGTGCTCACAAAACTTAACTCTAGACAGACCTTCCTATAAGGATAATTCTATTAAATGTATCACTTTATTATATTTTCACATTTATATTAGTGATTATTTATTATTTATACCTTGGTTATATTGTTATTTAGTTTTATTATTTATTTATTTTATTTATTGTATATTATGTTATATTATATTATTCAGATATTAGTTGTGTATTATTATTATTATTATATTATTATTATTATTATTTCATTTATCCAAAAAATGTTTTAATGTATTTAATTATTATATTATTATGTCTCATTAGTATGCTATGACTAATTATCAATTAGGTTACTTCCTGAATACTCAATGATATTCATTATCATTTAATCGTATCGTTATCATTGATTTCATTCATCATATTATCATTATCATGATCTATTCATTTAAATAAGATTATGTATTATATTATTAATTATTATTATATTATATATATATATTAATTAATAATTATTATATATTATTATATGAGTGTAATGTTATGTATTATTTTATGTATTATTTATGTAAAGTGTAATTATATTAATTAATTATATATTCATTTATTATACTCTATTACTTTCCTTATTTTAATTATTGATATTATTATATATATATAACTTCCATTTTATTATTACAAGTTATTATGTATTATATTTATTACCCTTAGACAATTGTATTATAGATTAATTTTATATATTTTACTTATAGATTAAGTGCTATTTAGTGATCAGGTGATTTAAGTATAAAAGAATTATATTCGAAAAAGTGTAGCAAGAAACGTATATGATTCTAACTTCAGGGTTGATGTCTTCACGGTAGATTTGTATATTAGATTGTCTCGCGCGGTATAAAGGCTTAGAGGACGACCAAAGAAGAAAGGAAAGAGAAAGATATCTTGAAAATGAGAAAAGGAAAAAAAATAATGCTTAACAGATGTTCGAGTGTGGAGTTTAATTTTTATCTAGTGGAATTCCTCGATAGGTTAGCAACATGTATTTCAGTTATGGTCATATATATATTAAATGAGATATTAAATATAGTTATTATTAAAACTCTAAAGACGTAAATGAGTAATCATATATTATAAACTACCTAATATAATCAGCTATGGGTACCGTATGAGTATATAATATATATAATATAATATAGGGACTCTACTCAGCTATTACTATCTTAGTAACTCATACATTTCATTAACTGCCCAATACCAAGTCTCCCAAGGTGCTATCTACACTGAATATCTTCCAGGACCAGTGTTATCCTCTACATTATGACAATCTCGATGGTCTACAATATCAATGATCGTGGGTCGCCCAAGTAGTCAGTTCCGTCTATCATGATCGAATTCTTCGGGCGATTCGGTGATGGTCTCCTTCAGTTTGTATAGCCACCTAGGTAGGCGTATACAAGCTCCATCCACGATACGTGCCCCAGATTACGACGTAGATTTATGGATGAAGTGCAGGTCTGGCCAAATCACCGATAACTGATGGAGTATAACCCCGCCTTCACATAGGGGTGCTGTGTGTCATCTTCTACCTCCATTGTTTGACTGGTTTTCGTCTTACCATTCATACATCTTTGTTGTGTATAGGGCGTGTTTTTGAGTATCGTCGTATAAGCGATTATTTTACGATTATGCAGGTGAGAATATGAACAGCAGGTGACCACTATCAAGTTTTGTGAATGAGGAAAACGGGAACAAGACTGCCCAACGGAGATATGTATATTATGCTGATGAGCAGGGATGTAATAAGAACGAAGCTTTTGGAAGAGAGAGGGCCACTGACTATCGAGAATTGTGGGATTTTGGGGAAGGTCGCACAAAGCTTTCAAAGAAGACAGAAAATGTTGAAGAAGACAACCTTCGTTGTGGAAGACCAATTCGTCATAGCCACTAGACTCTGCCCTCATCCAAATTGTTGTGTGGTAGCTGAGAGTCCATGTTATACGTAACAGCTGTTATTGTCAATTTTGGACGACGATGAAAGTATTAATTGAACTCCGTATCCTTGGCCTGATCCCAATGTCAGAGTGATTGCAGAAGCTAAGACCTCCAAAAAGAGCTAACAATTATCTGGAGGGTGACAGAAAAATAACTGGACAGAGTCAGACCAAACACAACTCTTATACGAATACCATTTTTGCGCATGCAATAAAATTGTGCAAAACTGGTTGCGCGGAAAAGACCGGTGTTTCTTGTACGTTTGGGAGAACAGGAAAACGAACGGAAACTGAGGTGGGTTTAGCGATAAGATTGATTTATACGAAGCCACCTTCAGTTTTACCTTTAAAGACACCTACAATGAGGAAAAACGGAGCAACATGTGATTGGGATAGATCCCTTCTCAGTGAATAAGCAGGCGATGTAATTCATGGGTTGTTTGAGTTCAACGATCCTTTTGAAACAACAACCTGACGCCAGGAATGTCACGGAAATGTTGGCCCTCATCAGTTCAAAAAATTTGGCTCCTTCTCGCCAAAGCATAAGTACGTAGAGTCTTTGTCCAGAGCAAAAGTGATTATGAGGAGAAAAAAAAACACTTAGCGTTTTGACCTATCTCCTCGTTATGGTTATATATCAAAGAAACAGAATATAGCGGAAACGCGGGCTGATTGGCACAAATTGGAATATTTTGAATTGTTACCTTTTGCAGGCAGAATAGACAGGTACAAGCAGAAAGACATTTTCTTATTACAAAATAAGCATTACATAGGCTTTAAATCTCAATTTCTGAAAGAAATCTTCTTCATAAGTGAAAAAGATTATTTCATGCGCCCAATTAATCAAGAACAAGACTGAACATTGCAGAAAATATTAGGTGCGTGTGTCGGCTCACTGGATAAGCATTCTAGCATGATACTACCAGTAACATTTTTGGATTTAACGATTAGAGATTTCAAAACCAAACAACAAGCATAACGCGAAAATGAGAACACAAGTAATTCAAATACGTTACTCTCATACCGCATGAACGCTGTACACCATTATTCCCTGCCCCATACTCTCACAGCTTTTTCCACTAGTGAAAGCGAGTGAGTTTTTCCCATTATTCCCTTCCCATATTCCACTAAGAGTTTAAAATGTCTAAGATATCTGCAGTAACAAGTTGGTGCACCATTTTTGGTGACAGGGGATACGTGACAGTAATATCAACTTAAACACCATTCTTTAAACATAGAGACATATTCTGGAGTGATGCTAAATCATATTACCCAACGGAACCAAACCATGGATATTTCACATACACAGATTGAATCTAAACAAATCGGAGGACCTTCTCATTAGAGAAATGGGTAGCTTCCGGAGAGACTGCTTTGAACCTCAATTTATGAACATCTCGACGTAAAAGAAGTTTGGCAAACTACTACTTGTGTAAACTCACTCACCTAACTACTCAAAGTGGCGGACCATTCTAAACTTTTAGCGTTAAGGGAAAAAATAATTAATCTTTTGTTTTTAATTTCAGTAAAGTGGAACCGGAGGAAAGTGAATAACATTAATTTTAAATTGATATATCAGACTTTCTCTCAGTTTACCGCTTCATCTTATTGGACTGTGGAGAGTAAACACCTGGTGTATGAATCTAAACAATTAAAAATTTCAGGTATATTATATATAAGCTATGGTAATATTAACAACATATACTTCAAGTATAGTAACAGTTAGTAGTTGTCACATAGAATATCAATAGTATCTATTTTTATATATTTACATTATATATGAGATATTAACAAAATAGTTTTTGATATTAATATTTAACGTCATAATAAGAATATGATTATTTTAAAATAATATATATTATATACCATATAACAGAGAATATTATTTTACAAATAATAAAGACTAACAATGGTAGAATAGAACAAAAAAAAGATATCACAATCAACACCTAAAAATAAATCTTAAAAATATCCAAATAACTGACTATTATAATGATACAAATTGATTTTTAATTAATATATTAAATTATCAGAATAAATATATCTTATATAACATTCGAGAAAAAGTCATAAAAAAAGAGAATGTGTTCAAGTGTCTCCCTATCGGCCAGAACGTAAACCCTATCATTAAGTTATTTCCACAATGACGTCTGAAGGAAATAAATGATTCAAATTCCAAAGAAGCATTCGACTTGTTCGGTAATTTAAAATTAAGAAAGGAAAGAAGGGGAAACTGTTCATTAGAAGCTAAATAGTGAGATTTCATTAGTCGGCATGATTGTTATCTATCATATATTGAAAAAAAGAAAAAACAAATACGGAAAAGAAGTGGGTTGCTGCTCTCAAATTGTATCAAGAACACTAAATAGGGCGGTTTGCAAAGATTCAAGATAATGCAAAAACACGTATCAATATGACTATTAAGAGACAACAAAAAAGTTAGAAAATAACACCTTGTTCGTCGTCCTATTATATATTTGTAAGTATTTTGGATTAATTTACTAACAAAAGATATACCCATCTATGTTATAGATTCAAAGTGGTATTGATAGTCTAATTTTTCGAAAATATAGATAATATGTAGGAGTATCAAAGCCCAAGAAAAATGTCAATATTGATTTAAAAATGAGTATATAGGATTTGAATAAATAAAAAATAAAATATAAACTAAATGATAACTAACAAATTGAGTAACTGAACAGTAATCATCTAGAATAAAATACACTCACCGTAAAATATAAATAATCGAATATTATAGGTATATATATGGAAGATAGATATATAATACTAGTTTCTATTATAATAGTAAGAATTGATATGATCTCAGATAAAATATTGCAATACAGTTAATGTGGCTCTCAATTTTTCCACATCCGATTAAACTTGGCAGTAGTTATATTTTATATAAAGAAAACGAGTCTTATGGTACCAATGAAATTTTAAGAGGGGAGGTTGAATTGGCAGAGCTCATAGACGATTGACCGAACCAACACTAAAATAGGACGACCCTTTTGCGCCTGAAAACATTTGAAAGTGGAGGGAATATTTTTCATGCTTAAAAGCAACATGGAATGTGTTGCGAAAGAACAGAACAATCGTCGATTTCACCCTTTTCAAAGCACCTAATAAGTAATATTTAGATAAAGAGAATCTCTCGACAATGTAGCGCTAACCACCGAGCGTTTACAAGTACAAAAAGAGAAGAAGAAGGAGAGAGAGAGAAAATTGCACACCGAAAAATACGAAAAAGATGAAGAGTATAAAGAAAGAAAGTAGGATGAGTAGAACTCTTTACAGATTCGGAACGATCGTGAAGAGGTAGAACCAGGGTGTCTCTTCTATAGAAGAAAGGATTGGCGGATTTTTTAAGAGCGAAAAGTGTGGATTGTGTAAGAACACTTGGAGATGAACTTGTGTAGACTTGATGAATCTGGTATGCCAGGACACAGCTTTTATTGGAGCGGTTTACATTTGTTTTACAGTTAAGTAAACGATTGTCTCATTTTTGTATTAAGTCTAATTTCGCCCCTCTCTGAGGCACGTCAGATATTCTTTCCCAGTGAGACCTGATTGAAGGAAGCCTTCTTGAAGCATATTTTCTTTCTTTACGAACTCTCTGTATTGTTTCAGAGGTCTTTAGTGTAGACCGAGAGACTTACGAACGATATCACAGGAAAAAGAACGAGACGATTTGTCGCAGACGATCAGTACTCGAGATGAAGAGACCCTGGTCTTTATAGTCCTAGATTGTAGGTGAAAAAAATTTTTTACAGTACTTTAATTCTTACAGACTTATTTTGACACTAAAAAACAGGAAGGGAAAGATAATAGGACTTCACGAGATTTTCACTTCATATTTAGAAACACACATGAATATTTTATGGGGACTCATACATGAAACAACTGGATTTTCGGTAGCTACCACCTCTTCATCCCTCCTGTACTTCATCATACATTCTTGCCGACTTTAAACTTGTTCTCAACTGTCCTTTTCTGGTATCGCATAGTGGAATTCAATATCGGCGGGGAAAAGAGTCTGGATGAGCACATTATTCTGACCCTTACAGAAGGTCCGTCAAAAGGATCAATCGAGCTAACTACATAGATACAAGGGAATTTCCTGTTGGACGGACGATGGATAGTGACGTGTAATCGATTAGTCGTCTGAAAGCCTGCCCGTTACTCCCTCAGACTTTCACAGAATGATTCCGTCAATCAGAGATGGAGTGATTTGCTACTTATCATAGAGCGACCAATTGACATATGGAGCGAGGAACAAACAAAAGCTTTAGTTTACCTATACGTAAGACACCCAGTGCGCAAGTGCGCGACTTTTAGTGATTAATTCAGTGAATTTAATGTTTAATGCGCTCTGCTTTTAGGGCGCGGTGTGTAAATAGTTCATTTGATGTTTAGGGCTGCAAAAATAAAATAGAAAAAGGAAAGAAAAATTAAAAAGTGGGAAGTTAGTGTGTAAGGAAGAATAGTATAAGTATAGGGCTCGACAAGAATTAAACAATGTGAATTTTAAAAAAATAAAAACATCAGAAAAAAAATTAAGATTTTCATTAAAAGGAATGGAGCAACGCCTCGAAATCTTGATATACGCATGTTATGGCAATTCGCCTACACCTTTGTGGTTTGGGCTACTTTATAATATACTTCAAGGGTTTAGAAGGAAAAAGATGAAGACAAAACATAAATACAAAAAGAGTAACTATTATCATCTAGTATAATAAAGTAGAAACTTGCTGGACACAAAATTTCTCTCATGATAGTATGGGAAGAACTTCGAGAGAAGTGGATAAATAGTACTCTGTTAGATTTGGAGTATAGATTTGAAGATAGAGCAATTATAAGATCCATCTTTTATAATATAATTATTTTTACATTTTTTTCTTGATTTTTCATTATTATAAGAGACATTATTAGGTATGCTAAGTTGAATGGTTAGTGTTTTGTCATTATTTTTTATATGTATCATTGTATTTAGTGATGTTTATTGAATGTAATATATGATATTAGTCTTTAGGCATTTAATCAACATAACCCTATTCTAAATATTTAAAACGAATGATAGAGAAATTATAAACTCTTTTTTATGTACAACAAAAATGTACAATAAAAGGAAGGTAGAAAAAAAATGAGTATAAAAAGAAAGAATGATAAATCGAGAATATAAATAACATGTTCTTTTTGCAGAATTGCACTCATCAATTACATTGGTAATCGTGTTCTTTATAGTGTGTATGGAACAATTAACAGGCAGTTGAGTGTTTATTTCAAATAATTTAACTAAACTTATGTTTAAAGTGACTTTTCCCATTTTCTTTTTTTATATAAATTTATTTTAAAGGAACAAAAAATTTCTTTTTTAAAGTTCTTTTATTATTTATATTATAATATATATATATATAGATGGTGGGCGCTTGGGGCATTATATATTATTTAATTTAATGGAATGTAAATTATTTATGTTTTATTTTCTTTTCGTGGAAGATTATAATAAGAATTTAGCTATAGTTTTAGAATTAGAATATACCAATTTGATCTTGCTTGAGTTGATTGATCGTAAGAGCTAGAAATAATTTTAGTGGTTGAAATACATCAATACTTTTGCTCTAAAAACTAGAATGATTATTGCCAATCTAGAATAATAGATTGTGATATATAGAGATAATAAAGCCAGGGTGATAGAATTTTCAGAGAAGAACTTGCCACCAATACTTCTCTCAGCGAAGCACGAGTTCAAGTAATCATAAATATATATATAGACAAGATAACTTAATCTGCAAAGATAGAGTAATTATATATACGTATATAGATATTAATAATATATATTAAAGTAATAAATGATACTTTAAAATTTGGCTTACTTTAATTAAACCAAATTAAAATATATAGAAATAAGATTTTTAATTTCGGTATATTTTTAGTTTACGTCATAATTTAGTTTTAAAATTGGCATCTTGAAAGCAAATAATAATTATGACTTCTTTGAAGTACAATTATGACATACTTTTACACATATAAGAGCTGACACCCAAAAACCCAACCAAAACCCCGTTCATTATTTTATTTATTCTTTATTGTTGAGTTTTTATTTTCATAATACTCTCTTACCTGATTGGGGAGTAAAAAGTTAACCAATCGATTTAATAATTTAGATTGAAATAGGTGTACTAGTAGTTAATTGAGAGATTATTGGGATTCCAAATGGAGAGAGAATATCCTGTAGAAATAAGAAATAAGATACATTCTAAAGAATTGGGTAGAATCTTCTATTTGGGATACAGCATTTATTTTTTATATTTCTCACCCCCCTTGGGGAAATGTCCAGAGGGTCTATATATGATTCCATCAAAATTGAAGATAATAATCAATTCCTCTTTCAGATCAATGGCCGACATGCATGTCAAGGGTAGTGATGGCAATAGAATAGGTGTTTCAAACTATATCAGTATAATATGTGTGAATATAGTCATGGGAGTTAAATCTGAGTTTAGAGAGAGTTGGAGAGAAAAATGGTGAGACTGCGTATTAAAACTTTTCATATGAGCTCTAATCAAATTTACTTCAATGCTCTAGTTAAAGTTTAGTAATTATAGTTAGGAAAAATGATTTTGATTAAAATAAATATCATAGTAGCCATACTTTAATAGAAGCTTGAATGTCTCATTGGAGACATCTCTTACTCAATTGTATTCTAATAAAATTGGATGGTTACCAAATTATTAAAGTATATGGGAAACTAATTTCCCTACTCCACTTCTTAACCTCTTCACATTAAACCACATATTTTATATTAAACCACATAGAACAATGTCCCTTTAAGTCTAAATCAATACTCACAAAATTTTAATATTGATTACTTTTTATAAGTATTACATGCTAATTGTTAATAGATCATTGAAATACTAATAAAAGTAAACAAAAATAAAAAATTAAAGATAGAGGTTTTCGGGTGCTGAGCCACAGTATCTTATTAGGTATTCCTCAACTTATTTACTTGCTACTTAAACAATGAAAATTATTTGCATCTATCAGTATGTGCGTTTTCTTTGATCTGACTCATAATATTATAAATTTTGAAAGCACTTGACAATGAAATTAATATTTTTTAATTAATTAAAATTTCCTTATACTTTGCTTATTATTGACTTTTGTGTAACATGTAAATTAATTTCAGAGTGGAGTGCCTCCTGAAATACGTACAGCAGTGCATCAGTTGTTAATAAGTGCCACGCGCTTGCAGAGCGAGTGCCGAACTCACTTAACATCGCAGTTACACGTACTGGACCCCAACAGAGTAACTCAGCAAGTGATACAGTGCGCGTACGACATCGCCAAGGCAGCCAAAAATCTTGTTACCTTTTTCCAGTGACCCAGGTCACCGCCCGTTCCCGAAGATGAGTTGTTCGGGAACGTTTTTGGGCCATGTTCTTTTCAACTCAAGTTTTAGACTTTTCCTTCAAGAAGTGTTTGTTGTCATTATTGAATTTTATAAACTTTGGTAGAAAAGAACACGAGCGACATTACTAAGATGTTAGAAATTTGTTAAGACGGTCAATTTTTTATATAACTATTCTGATATTATATTATATATTTTTTAGATATTATATTATATATATATTATATTATTATATATAATATATTATATATAATAATAATGATATATAATATATTAGTAATATATTAATCAATATACTATTCTAAATAATATAATATATAATTATATTATATATATATTAATTATATTATATATAATATAGATTATTAGTAATATATATTATATTATAATTATATAAGTATATATATATTATTATATATAGATATCTGATATATATATAAATAATATAATAAAGATTTTTTATATATATATATATATATATATATATAGTATATATATAAGTTATCTATATATATATATATATATATATAGTATAATATTATATATATATATATCATATATGGCCAAAAATGCCCGCCTCCTCTTCTCGGAGTTGTTCCAGGGTACCTCCCCGATGCCATTCGACACAAGGCCGCTCCCATCAACTGATTACTATCCTGCTCTCCGACGGGGCTTCGATCTTGCTTGGCAAGAGTGTGGACAGTGATCGCGGGGAAGGAAATCTTAGAAACATAAAAGCCCGATATCGGTGAGTGGTCTTCCTCCCAACAAACGAGGAAAGCGCTTACATGAGGTGAAACTTGCACGCCCCTCCGTATTGGCCACACTAACATCACTCACAGTCACTATATGTCGGGACCCTCCTCCTCCCATTTGCAAATTTTGCCGCGCACACCCGCAATCTTGTTCATCATATCTTGCATTGTATTGTTCCCCGATCTGGGACCCTATTTTCGCTGTCGTTATTTCCTCCTTTACGGTCCATAACACCATCTAAAAGATTACTCAATACTTATGCTGAATCTTCCCATTTTAGCAGTACACTATTTTCTTGTACCTTCAAAGAAATATTTTTATTGATTGCATTTTGATTTTATTATGTAATCTTAAGACTATTAACAATCCAAGGATTACAAATTTTATGTTAGTTTTTATTTATTTTGACTGACCGAATATTCATTCACAATCACAATCTTTTTTTTGAATTTGAAACATGAAAAAATTGATGTCCAATCGATTTCTCGATGTTTTTTTTTTTTTTTTTTTTTTT
Source organism: Trachelipus rathkii (assembly GCA_015478945.1). NCBI lineage: Eukaryota > Metazoa > Arthropoda > Malacostraca > Isopoda > Trachelipodidae > Trachelipus > Trachelipus rathkii. Next base: position 27,463 of record JABUQX010051150.1, read on the forward strand.
TTTTTTTTGTTTTTTTTCAGCCCAGTGGTGGCCGCCGTTCATTGTGGAGCCGTGTGGTCCTGTAAACTAACTCAGAAACAAAAAAAAAAGAAAAAAAATATATATATATATACCTATGATATATATTAGTAATATAATTATATGTATAGATATATACTATTAATATATAATAATTTTATATATATATGCCTATATATATGTATCTATTTATAATATATTTATTATTATAGTATGAATTTTAATATAAATATAATATAATATATATTATATATATATTATATATATATATATATATATTATATAATATATCATATATAGTATATATTGTAATATATATATAATATATATATATAATAATATATTAATAGATATTATCATATTATTATTGCTAGCCTCCCCTTGGATCCCCCAAATCTGGAGATCGGGTGCGCAAACATGCGCATTCGAGTCCATAGGCAATGGCATGAGCATGTTCTTGGAGCATTAATACGTGAAAGCGGAGCCCCAACTCGAGCCATCACGACCCATTTAGTCGCACATATCAAGTGAGAGAGATTCCACCCCTCTTCCCCGGGCTATACACATAAATATTATATATATATAATAATAATATGATTATTTATACTTTATAATATATATCTATGATATATATACTATATATATTATTATAATATATTATAATTATATATATATATATATATATATATATATATACTATATTATATTTATATATTAGTGAACACCAGCTCTAAAGATAATAAAAAATACTTCCTAAATCTTTCGAAATTTCTAATTTGTGGCTCTACATCTTGAAGGGTCATAATTCACCACTACTACAAAAAGAAAGATAGGAAATTTCAAAAACACTGACAAATATTACTGGACATCCTTTGGCAGCAATTCTTGAACGAAAGATTCGGTGCTACCTTCAGCTCGTACACATTTCACAAAATATTACTTATCTACCTATATACTATATATTATATAATATATAATATATTTATAATTATTACTATATATATTATATATATATATAAATATATATATATAATAATATATAAAATATATACATATATATATATATAATATAATAAACAGATATTATATAAATTATGTGGCCCCTTCGAAAATAAAAGCAAAATAGGGAAAAGTAATCTATGTATTTTTTTTTTATAAAAATCTTTGGTAGCGAGTCGTTTGGAATTTTAAAAACAACATTTCCCATTTCTAATATATGGAGCGATAAGGGTTTCAAATCAAAATTCTCGCCACAAAAGAAATTCATATATATATATAATATATAATATATATATTATATATATATTATATTATATAATAATAAAAAAAAAAAATATATATATTATATATATCTTATATATATACATATATAATATTTATATATATAATATATACAAGGGAAAAACATATGGGTCACATTTTACGTGTTTTTTATTCGAGATCAATTTAATGTTTTACATTTTACGAGTTAATTTAAAGGTATTTTTAAAGAACTCATATCTTTGGACTTATGACCGTTCCCTATTTCAATTATGTTCCATATTCGAACTCGTTCATCTTTTAGCCACCCCAGATCACATCAAAATTCAGAAAATAAAATTAAATGATTGCACTTATCAATGCACTCCCCTATGAATATATTATATATATTAAAAATAAAATCTAAAGATGTAGATAGAATAAATAAGCTTGAGAATAAGT
>JABUQX010051151.1:5000-25000 GCA_015478945.1 Trachelipus rathkii
ATTCATTCCTAACAAGAGTTAGTATTAGACATTACCCTACCCCCCTTTTCTAACATTTTTGTTTCTGAAGCTATGAAGCTGGGCTCGGTGTTGTCTAGTATGTTTAGAGGTATGCCGAGTCGATTGCCGCTATTGCCGAGCGTGGCGTTTCAGCCGTTGCGTTTTTAGAACGCACCAACATGCGTTTTTCGTAGATGGCGTACCCTTCGTCAAAAACCTATCATGACGGGTGTCAAACAGGGGTAGAATGTCTCAAAAATAAGATTCCCGTAGTTACTTTCCCGAACGCCAGAGTCCCCATGGCCCCAGCCGGGGGTCATTTATGGGTCAAGAAATGAGACAAAATGACATATCTTAGCAAAAGAGGTGTTAGAGTCATCGTATCTTCTTCAAACTTGGTATGTCTTCCTTATATGTTGCAACATTGTTGTATCCAATGTTTCAGGTCGCTACGTCAAAGGGGGGTGGGGTCCCCGCCCCCTTAAATTTTAAAAAATGGACTTAGAAAGCTGAAATTTGGTGAGTGTATAGAAGAGAATAAATGAAATAGAATGGCTATGTTAAATTATTTGGCGAACCATATGGGCCGGAGCCGGAGCTGGTGGTTGCGGTGCCAGAATGGAATTCTGGCTCCAGCTACATATTAGAACAAATGAGGTGTCTACATCTATGTTTTCAACGGTGTAGAATTCATTTTTGAGGGTTTCAGAACCCCAAAATGAGTTTGAGACCCCCTCTCGAAGGGTGGTCCCCCCTGAAAAAAGAAGAAAAGCTTAGAAGAAGACGAAAGAAGATGAATGTAGGAAAAGAAGAAGAAGGAAAAAGAAGAAGGTCTCGCATGGCGGATCAAATGAGTGATTGTATGTGTAGGTACCGACACCGGTGTGGAACCGGTGCGGTGCCGAATTAGTAAAAATGTACTTAACATCTTGATATTAGTGTACTTATATATGTTTTTAATAACATAGATCTCATTTTTGAGGTTCCCAAAACTCTCAAATGAGTCTGAGAACCCCTCTTCAGGGGTTTCTACTGAAAAAAAGAAGAAAAAGCGGTGAGGAAGATGCATTATGCTGAATCACGGTTTCAACTCTCTAAACGATCGCAGGGTTGGCAAGACCGAACGCGAGGTTGCCCCAGCGCCCGCAGGCGCGCCCCCGGCCCGGAAACGACGCGAGCGCCCGCAGGCGCAATATTACTGCGCGAACGTTAAATATATTTCGTAGTTGTAACGTTAATTTTTTAATAAAAATGTTTACATTACTTTGTATTTTCTTTTCAAGTAATCCGTTTTCTGTATTATGAAACAGTTATTTTATTTTATACTTAAACTTTCTTAATTTTTTTTTTTTATTATTTATACAAAACCCTTGTTCACTGTTAAATTTTTGTAATAAAAACATATTTTTTCTACCTTAAAGCTATAACTCAATAAGGCAGTAGCGCAAATAGCCCCAGAGGGCCCCTCCCTTCACCCTGGCTATGCGCTATGTCTTTACTGCTTTATTGTCTTACTGTAGGGTTTTACTGTTTCAAGTCCTATCCGAAACACACATTCTGGTGGAAAAATAACTTCATTAAACTTTGGAATATATATATATATATATAGTATATATATATATATATATATATATATATATATATATATATATATATATATATATATATATATATATATATATATATATATATATATATATATATATATATATATATATCAATAAAAAACTTTACATTAAACATCGAACATTTGAAGAGTATGGACGTGTGTAAATTTATGTTCCGTAGTCCTGCTACTTGTCTTGTATCAGGCCCCACAGGATGCGGGAAAACCTTTCTGTTATTAAACATATTAAGAGAGATGGAAATTTTTGAACAAGAACCAGTAAAAATAATATGGTGTTACAGTGTTTATCAGGAAAAATTTGCAGAATATAAAGATGTAATTCAGTTTCATGAAGGAATCTACGACATCAAATCGTTGAATAATATGGATGGTCATAAAATCATTGTATTAGATGATTTAATGCATAAGTTAAATGAAGAAATAGCTGAAACGTTTACTGTATTTTCCCATCATTTAAACATCTCTGTATTTTTCATCACCCAGAACATTTTTTATCAGAATAAGTATATGAGAGATATATCTTTAAACACCCAATATCTACTACTCTTCGGGCAGAGAAGAGACATGAATCAGATCAATGTATTAGCCTCTCAAATGTTTCCATCACAACGTAAAGACTTCTTAAAGGTATATAAAGAAGTTACATCTGTTCCTCACGGTTATTTAATGTGTGAACTTCATCCTAAAAACACGTATAGAGTTTTGCTCCGTACTAACATTTTGCCATTCGAAATTGAAACTGTATTCATACCTGAATAATGAGTACTCTGGTTGTTAAGTATTTACCTCTTATAAAAAAATTTAAAAAACTGAAAACAGCTGAAAAACGTAAACTAATCTGCAATGATGAAAAATTCATCCAGTGTGTATGCGAAGTCTGCTTAAATCTTATAAAAGGAAATGTTCCTTTAAACAAACCTCAGAAGGTGAAGCTTCGCCGGCACAGAAGCATCATTAAAAAACTCTCTCTAAATATAAAAAATCTGAAAAGTAAAAAGAAGTTACTTCAGAAAGGAGGTGGAGTGTTCCTACCTTTACTTTTTTCTGTTATAGCCCCTTTAATAACTAAGTGGATATCAGAATAATGAAGAAGGTGGCTGTATTACCATATAATGAGTATGAGAAAATGAAGTATAATAATACTACACATTCTGATCAACATACAACCAACCAGTCACCTCTAGTACAGCCTCAGACAGTACAACCTATACAACAACCCTTACAAGGGTTACCTTCTCCAGCAATTCATCAACAATTACAACACCAGAGTCCTCATATCCAGAATGATTCAGGACCATATCTGCAACCTATACCTCAAAGTTTACATGATCCCAAAGTTGAACAGATAAACAATTATGAAAAAGAAGTGCTTAGGATATTAAATTCAGACATCAACATTCATGAAAAACGTGCCTTATATCAAGAAGCCATACAGAAATTAATAGATCTTAAAAACTTACATCTATATGCCTCATTAAGTAAGTCAATCTCGAATGATTCAACAACACCTGCGGAGGTAATACCTGCTGTGAAAAACGAAGATACTTTTAAAAATATCCTGGAGGAGAGCTTGCCAAATAGAGGTCGCAAAGCTGGACTAGCTTTATATAATATTTTAAAAGATCAATTATCATGGAATGAATTAGGACAAATCATTATCGATAATGAAATTGTCAAAGGATCAAATATTGTTGACTTGATAGCAGATCTCTCGCGTGATTGGAAGAAAGGTGCTGTTACAGGATGGCCTACCATCAAACAAGAACTTCAGACTATTAACTTCCCCCGAACTTTAATCTTAAATACAAAAAGATTAGCAGACTTGGATAATATCCCCAAGATGCCTAGACCAGATACAAGTCCGTCAGGTACCTCTTACGCTTCAGATAAATTTAAGCGTGTTACCAGAGGAAGAATAAGAAAAAACCCATACAGTAAATCTCAATGGATTAATTCGTAATTTGTATTAACATATATAATATATATATATATATATATATATATATATATATATATATATATATATATATATATATATATATATATATATATATATATATATATATATATATATATATATATATATATATATATATATATATATATATATATATATATATATGTTTGTTTATTTTAGTTGAAGCAAGTCGATGATTAAATAAAATATACCATTTTTTACTTTATTTCCTTTTAGTAATATATATTTAGAGTATATATATATATATATATATATATATATATATATATATATAATATATATATATATATATATATATATATATATATATATATATATATATATATATATTTTAATTTGTATTAGTATTCAACATGGAAGCGAAGGCGAAGGTTGATAAGTATTACTTCAACTTGAGAGAACCAAATAGTTTTGGAGGGTTCACTAGATTCGCTGCAAAGTTTCCAAACACTGAGAAAAAAGAGTTGAAAGAATATTTAGAGGGTGAAGATGCTTTTACTTTACATAAACCTGTCCGTCGAAAATTTCCCACCCGAAAAACCATAGCCCATCACCTCGATAATGTTTGGCAATTAGATTTAACGGAAATGATTAAATACAGTTCTTATAATGAAGGGTTTCAATATATACTTTTTACTATTGATGTATACTCTAGATACTTATGGTTAAAAGCTTTAAAAGATAAAAAATCAGATACAGTGGCGGTTGCAGTGAGAGAAATTATAAGGGATGATGATAGATATCCAAAACTGATTTGCACGGATAGGGGTAGCGAATTTCTAGGTAGAGAGTTTCAGGAAATTATTACTGAATACGATATAGTATATTTTAACATATTTTCTATAAATAAAGCTGCTATTGTAGAAAGAGTTCAGCGTACGATTAAAGAACGAATGCATAGATACTTTACTAAGATGAATACTTTTAAGTATATTGACATACTCGATGACCTAGCTTATTCTTACAATAGATCTTTTCATAGAACTATAAAGACAACTCCTTTAGAAATGTTGAAGACACCATCGGTGATCCAACAAAACCCAAGAGGTGTAAAAATTAAAGATAAATCCCGTATAAACGTGAATGAATATGTAAGAGTGTCTAGAGCTGATGACAGGTTTAGAAAAGGATATGAAGCGGGGTGGTCTAGAGAAGTTTTTAAGGTAGATAGTATAAAAGAATTTCCTAATGAAGGGTTGAAATTATATTATCTCAAAGATTTAGATGGAGAATCCATAAAAGGAGGATTTTATAAACAAGAAATACAGAAAATACGATTCGATCCTGAGAGTAATATGTATAAAATAGAAAAAATATTAGGTTCAAAAGGTAGGGGTAAAAATAAACAGTATCTGGTGAAATGGGTGGGCTACCCTAACAAGTTTAATTCATATATAAAAGCTAGTGAAATCACGAAACATTAATCATTAGTCATCGTAATCATGGAGAGTGTAGATCATTTCTATTTAACTCTGCCATCTTCGGCATCTTTGGATCTACATCCTGATAATAAAGTTTCAGATTTTACAACCGAATTAATGAACCCTATTCAACTTAACAGAGATCTCTATGAGGTAGGACTATGCGAAATGATATTAGATGCAAATATTGAAAACCTCCCTCAGGCACGTCATTGGATAATGGTGTATAGAGTTGCAGATTATGTTAAATCTATATTAAAAATAAAAAACACATCCGATTTAAAACGTGTGACAATTAAAGGTTCGGAGTATTTCTATGAAAAATTTGTGTTAAAACGAGGATATTACCGTTCAATCCATGACATTCACAGTTATTTAAACACCCAGTTTGCTGTAAGTAAGATATGTAAAGATTTAATATACATTATTAATAACCACCCCGGGGAAGACAGGGTATTAATCACTTTAAGATCGACAACAGGAATGAATTTGAGAGACCCTGAAGTGTTTATCCTTAAACGTTCAGATTGGTTTCGGAAATGTGTGCATGAACACGAAGCTGTAGTAGAACATTCTACTGTTCTAAATAGACATAATGGAAATAATGAACCTTCCCCCACTCTGAACAACAGTCTTAATGACTCAAACTTATCTCTCAATTATATATGCATTCCTTCGGAGATGTTACAAGATCAAGGGATGGCTTACGTTTATACAGATATAGTTGACCATCAGTATGTAGGGAATACTAAAGCCCCCTTATTAAGGGTGGTTCATTTTCCTAAAAAAGGAAAGGTTATATCTTTTCCTAATGTTCATTACTTACCTCTCAGTTGTTCACATTTAGGATCTGTGCGAATGCATATAAAGGATGTCGAAGGTAGACCGTATCCATTCACAGACGGAACACTATTGTGTAAAGTTCATATTAGAAAGAAACAGACACTTTAACTATAACATGATGGACTATTTTTTTAACAGAGTAGAAAATCTTCCATATATCCTGTTAGAAAACCTTCTAGAAATAAGGATAGGTGTAAGATTATATATAAGTGATGTAGTTAGTTATATTTATTCATTCATTAACTTACTCTCACAGTGTAAAGATAGTGCCTGATAGAAGCTCCGTTAATAATGTATAACGATAGGGTATTCGTTGGAACAAAATTACAAAGAGGGTATGGACTGGGTGGATTTTTCTCTAAATTATGGAGAAGTGCAATGCCTCTATTTAGAAGAGGAGGTGAATATATAGGTAAAAAAGCTATACGAACAGGGATGCATACGTTACAGGATATAGCAACAGGAGCTAACCCTCGCGAGTCCCTAAAAAGGCGAATTACAGATGTTTCAGATGAGATGTTGGATGATGTAAAGCGAAAAATAAGACGCAAAATGACGGGTCAAGGTAAAAAACGTATGAAAATATGCGTTAAGAAAAAGGTTAAGACTAAAAGACCTCAAAAGAAAAAATGCAATGATGTATTTGCTATTTAATTACTAACTGGCATCTTTTACATAATCATCATCATCATCATACTGTGACCGAATATAAGAAAAACTAAATCCTCGATCCGTTCATTATACGGTCAGCACCCCTACATACAAGATGCATTTCCTCCATCCTTCTAGTCCAGACTGTTGTAAGAGTGAACTGGATCTCTTCTCGATGAACCCCACCCAGATTAGTGTAACTGAAACCAATTTCATCAGCATCAACCCCATACATTCAATTACCAACACCGATGTCCCTCTAGAGTTCAATATACCAGGTACTTCGGATCAGTATTTAGATCCATCCAACGTGTTTTTATATCTGAAGACGAAACTGACAAAACCCGATGGTACAGACCTTCCATCATCTGACGATCACATAGTATACACAGAATCCAATTTCCTGTATACCTGTTTTAATCAGATTGAAGTGTATCTCAATGAAACTTCATTAGGTGCATCAGCTGCAAATTATCCTTATAGAAGTTATATAGAACATTTATTAAATTATTCCGACGATGCTAAACAGTCTCATCTCCAGTCTTGCGGTTTTTACAGTTTCAAAGACGAGGCTGCACATATAGATAAAGCTGGTAAAACCACAAGGAACACATACGAATTTTACGGACGTTTAAACGGTGACATCTTCTCTCAAGAAAGACTTATTCTACCAGCTGTAGATACTAGAATTCGTTTAACCCGTTCAAATCCTAAATTCGCTCTTAAAATAAAAAGTAAACCTACTGCTACGGCTGTATGTCCTGAACCTGTTTACAAGTTGCTAGAAGCCTATCTCTATGTTAGAAAAGTGAAATTACTACCTCAGAGACATTTGGAAATCGAAAAATCTCTCTTGAATACTACAGCAAAGTATCCTATCAAACGAGTGGAAACAAAGTTGTTTAACTTTACACAGGGATTATCGAGTATCAATATCCCTAACATTGTGAATGGTAATCTGCCTCAGAAAGTAATAATAGGTATTGTTGAACATGAAGCATACTCAGGGAATTATAAAAAATCAGCCTATAAATTCACCCCTTTTGGACTTAGAGGTATCAGTCTACATGTAAACGGCCAACCTTACGGTCGGGACTATGAAATGTTATACAATGGATCGCAATCTCTATGTTCACGACCTTTTTACGATCTAATAGCTAACACTGTTTCATGCAATGACAGCGGGACAGGGATAGATCTTGAAGAATACGCTAAGAATAGTAATTTATATGCTTACGATCTCACCGCTGACCTTTCAGCTTGTAACGCTAATCATTTAAACATTTTAAGAAAGGGTACATTAGGGTTAAGTCTCTCCTTTAGTGGTAGTCTACAATCACCAATCACTGTCCTGGTTTATCTGGAACATCCTCAACTCATTGAAATTGACAGAGTACGCAACGTTATTTTGAATTATTAAAGATGAATGAAGAAGAAATAAAAACTGTGTTTAAAAACGAACCTCGATTTATAGGAGTCTTCGCTATTAACGAAGTAGGATCTGTAAAACTAGAGAAGGATACCGGTTTCGTGTTCAACACTTCACATCGCCACATTACAACAGGAGGACACTGGATTTCTGTTTATAGGGATAAAAATGGCATTGTTCATCTGATTGATTCTTTGGATTTAAAATTTATATTGAATAATCAATATATCCTTTCATTTTTTAAATATAATAATGTAAATTATATAAAAACTATGTCTTACCCTGTTCAGCCATCATACTCTAATTTATGTGGAGTTTATTGTATTTATTTCATTATATGTTTTTTAAAAAATATGTGTTTTAATGAATTTGTAAATATATTTGATGCTAAAAATTTGTATGTAAATGACTATATAGTTTCTAATTATGTAATAAATGCGTTAAAATGAAATAACTTGATTTTACTACCCTTTTTTAAAATTATATATATATATATATATATATATATATATATATATATATATATATATATATATATATATATATATATATATATATATATATATATATATATATATATCTCCGGAGTTAAATGTATACAGAACTGTAAAAGTTAATGATTCATAAAATTTCACATTGTATATAAAGCTGAAAAGATAAAGTTTTCAGGAAAATTCATGTTTATGACGTCACGAATTTAAAGGTTGCTGGTTACAAACCTGTGAATATGATATTCAGTTGAGAACCAACCATCGTAACCATAGCTGTGTTTTGTAATACATTTAAAAAGGTATAGCTATGGGAGTTATAACATATATTCAAAGGTGCTGGTTTATTTTAAAAACCTGGTATACATGTGTCAATTATAATTCAGATTTTTCGACTAGGCATCCTTACACTCCACGTGATCCATCAAAAATCCGCATTGTATATGCATCTGATGATGTCTATGGTTACAGAGTAAGAGCATCAGCTGCTAAGAAAGAGGGACACGAGATTACATACTTCGATATAACATTAAAGTATAATAATATGATACCTATATTGGATGGACATATAGAGAAAATTATGGAAACAAGCAATGTGCTTAAAACATTTATAGTCCATGTGGAACGATTTAAAATGAAGATACCATTCCCTATCCATCTAAAAATTTCTTCCAAGATACGTGCTTTAACCGATCAAGATCTTGATGAACATTCAAAGAAGAGGTTAATAACTTATATAATAACAACTATAAGAAATGAGATATCTGGGGAATATGTTACATTTCCATATGGGGACCATCAGGATGTTTGCGGCTGGAGGTGAAAGTTTTATTTATACATGTAAACGCATTTTGTAAATTTTACTAATATACTAACTGTTTAATAAAATTTTTTCATCATAAGTAAAAAGACTTTTCATATCCTCTCTCTCTCTCTCTCTCTCTCTCTATATATATATATATATATATATATATATATATATATATATATATATATATATATATATATATATATATATATATATATATATATATATATATATATATATATATATATATATATATATATTCCAAAGTTTAATGAAGTTATTTTTCCACCAGAATGTGTGTTTCGGATAGGACTTGAAACAGTAAAACCCTACAGTAAGACAATAAAGCAGTAAAGACATAGCGCATAGCCAGGGTGAAGGGAGGGGCCCTCTGGGGCTATTTGCGCTACTGCCTTATTGAGTTATAGCTTTAAGGTAGAAAAAATATGTTTTTATTACAAAAATTTAACAGTGAACAAGGGTTTTGTATAAATAATAAAAAAAAAATTAAGAAAGTTTAAGTATAAAATAAAATAACTGTTTCATAGTACAGAAAACGGATTACTTGAAAAGAAAATACAAAGTAATGTAAACATTTTTATTAAAAAAGTGTATATTAACGTTACAACTACGAAATATATTCAGCGTTCGCGCAGTAATATTGCGCCTGCGGGCGCTCGCGTCGTTTCCGGGCCGGGGCGCGCCTGCGGGCGCGGGGCAACCTCGCGTTCGGTCTTGCCAACCCTGCGATCGTTTAGAGAGTTGAAACCGTGATTCAGCATAATGCATCTTCCTCACCGCTTTTTCTTCTTTTTTCAGTAGAAAACCCCTGAAGAGGGGTTCTCAGACTCATTTGAGAGTTTTGGGAACCTCAAAAATGAGATCTATGTTATTAAAAACATATATAAGTACACTAATATCAAGATGTTAAGTACATTTTTACTAATTCGGCACCGCACCGGCTCCACACCGGTGTCGGTACCTACACATACAATCACTCATTTGATCCGCCATGCGAGACCTTCTTCTTTTTCCTTCTTCTTCTTTTCCTACATTCATCTTCTTTCGTCTTCTTCTAAGCTTTTCTTCTTTTTTCAGGGGGGACCACCCTTCGAGAGGGGGTCTCAAACTCATTTTGGGGTTCTGAAACCCTCAAAAATGAATTCTACACCGTTGAAAACATAGATGTAGACACCTCATTTGTTCTAATATATAGCTGGAGCCAGAATTCCATTCTGGCACCGCAACCACCAGCTCCGGCTCCGGCCCCATATGGTTCGCCAAATAATTTAACATAGCCATTCTATTTCATTTATTCTCTTCTATACACTCACCAAATTTCAGCTTTCTAAGTCCATTTTTTAAAATTTAAGGGGGGCGGGGACCCCACCCCCCTTTGACGTAGCGACCTGAAACATTGGATACAACAATGTTGCAACATATAAGGAAGACATACCAAGTTTGAAGAAGATACGATGACTCTAACACCTCTTTTGCTAAGATATGTCATTTTGTGTCATTTCTTGCCCCATAAATGACCCCCGGCTGGGGCCATGGGGACTCTGGCGTTCGGGAAAGTAACTACGGGAATCTTATTTTTGAGACATTCTACCCCTGTTTGACACCCGTCATGATAGGTTTTTGACGAAGGGTACGCCATCTACGAAAAACGCATGTTGGTGCGTTCTAAAACCGCAACGGCTGAAACGCCACGCTCGGCAATAGCGGCAATCGACTCGGCATACCTCTAAACATACTAGACAACACCGAGCCCAGCTTCATAGCTTCAGAAACAAAAATGTTAGGAAAGGGGGGTAGGGTAATATCTAATACTAACTCTTGTTAGGAATGAATCGATTCCGTCGTAAACCACAGGAATCGATTCAACAGTGTCGATTATGTACTAATCGATACAAATATCGGATGTATTCCGTCACATACGATATATCGCACTAGAAGGGTTAGAAAGGGGGGTGGGGGATACTAACTCGTAGAAGGAAGCATCCTAGCATCTTCTAATATACACCAATCGATTCCCCGTACCCAATAACCTAGGGGTAGGCACTAATACCGGGTGTATTCGATGACGTAGGACATGTCATGCTAGAAAAGGCTAGAAAAGGGGGGTAGGGTAATAACTCATAGAAGGAAGCATCCTAGCACCTTCTAATATACACCAATCGACTCCCCGTACCCAATAACCTAGGGATAGACACTAAGACCGGTGTATTCTACAATATAGGTCGGCACGTGCTAGAAGCTAGAATATATAGCATATAGAATATAGAATATAGAATATAGAATATAGAATATATAGAATATAGAATATAGAGGCACGTGACCTTTTTCGGCTTGCGGTCACTTTTGAAGTGACCTTTTATGGCGGCACCCTTTGAAGTCTCTCTGTTCTTCGCATCCTTATCAGTTTTGCGGTTTGCGGTTAGATAACTCTCATGCCAAATGTGATGTATACTACTCTTATCAATTATAGCGACGCCAGGCGAATTCCAAGAAACGTAGAAAATGTTTGAAATGAACTATAGACATTGAGTAACGTACGTAAAAAATACTGGATAAATGATTCAAATGCATTTGTCTACACCCTGTGACCATTGAGTAGTGAGAAAATACTAAAATAATTTTATAAGACCATAAGCCAATAAAAAAAATAATAAAAAACGAGCATCTGACAGTAAGATTTAATTTTACATGTTATAAATTTCAAATTAAGAATAGTCATAACATTATTCAGGGTTATTTCTCTAATTTATTTTGTTTCCTTTCTTTACAGTCATGTTAAACATTTCATAAAAGTTTCATAAAAATCAGTTGGTGCCTTTATTATTTATATAAGGACCTTCAAGAAAATGTTTTATATTTAAAATTAGGGGACCTAAGAGCTTTTTTCAGTGTTATTTCTTCATTATGTTGTTGTTTTTCTCATTGTCTAAAAGTCGTTGCAAACCTTTAAAATAAGTTTCATGAAATTTGGCTTCCTTCATTACAATTAATGAGGACCGAGTGGAGAGGGTTGCTGAATATCTTGTAACGTTTAAAATTACACAAATTTAGTTATTGAAGATTTTGGAAATATTAAAATTTATTAAATTTCTATTTTAATGGAATCTGAACCTTTAATGTATATCCATATATTCCTCGCGTCAACTGTATAATAATAATAATTATAATAATAATGATAATAATAATAATAAAATAATAATAATAATAATAATAATAATAATAATAATAATAATAATAATAATAATAATAATAATAATAATAATAATAATAATAATAATAATAATAATAATTAATATCGCTATTCATTAAACCCATTTTTGTAGAAGACAGATTTTTCTTAAAACCTAAAATTAATGATAAAAAAAAACTAAGCAAAATCTCAGAAATTTTCAAAATAAAATAAAAAGGCAAAAGAGAATTGAGAAAAGTAACTTCACAAAAGGGGGAAATCTTTCTCTATACAATGAAGGGGATGGGGGGATCTATACCCCCGTGTTCCTTTTGAATCGATTATTATGCTGAAAAGAGAGGAGAGATGGAAAGGGCAAAAGGTTTGGAGTATATGAGCCGCCACCTTCATTTCCACACCACAGGGAATACCTGTCACATTCACGCCCTTTTGACACATATGCTGAAAAGAGAAGATCTAAAACTCCAAAGATTAAAAGTGTTACTTATAATATATACTATATATTAGTATATATATATATATAATATATAATATATATATATAATATATATATATATAATATATATATATATAAATATAATATATATATATATATATTATAATATTTAGTATATAGGTATATATATATATGAAGTAGTATATATATTAATGAGGAGGTATATATAGTATATGAAAGTCAACGATTTAATACTTCTTAGTACACTTTATGTATTCATTAGAGATGGACCGAATATTCGTATCCGCCTATTTTTATTATTCGTATTCGAATTTTTTAGTCCGCAATAACAAGCCGAATCTTTTTATATTATGCGCGCAAAGAATAAGTTCCATAATCGTTCTATATGGTGAGAGTTGCCATATTTGAGAATATTGTATTATCCCATTTAAATTTTTTTAGACTTGGTTTGTTTACTGCTTTAGTGTGGTGAAGGTTGTCGCTAAATTCTGTTGCGCACTATTCAAACTTGAATAATTATCTGGTTTGGCATGGGATTAGTTCGATGTCATATCCGATGATAAGGCTAAGTGCAAACTTTGTAGCATGAATTATTCCCGAAAAGGAGAAGTACATCAAGTCTCAGAAACCATCTAAAAATTAAACATATTGAAGAGTTCAAATGAATGTGTGAAAAAGAAGGATTAAGAAAGGAAAATCGAAATCGGAAGGCATCACCAACGCCTCTTGTAAAAGCAAAGCAAGTAACTCTCGAAATGTGCTTCGAGAGAAACAAAATATGGAATGCCAACGATGTTAAAACTATAAAATATGTTAAAATAGCCGAGATGATTGTATTAGACGACCTTCCATTTTCACATGTTGAAGATCATGGTTTTGTTCGTCTAATGAAAGAAGAGGAGCCACGCTATCCATTACGTCAAAGAAAATATTTTAGAGACAATATTTATGAAAAAATGTATGATATTGTTATGAACAAAATAAACAGTTTAGTAACAAATATTAAAGAAACAACCAAACTCTCTTTTACCACAGATGAATGGTCTGATACCCATTCTAGAGTTTCACTGGAGTCTTTGGCATGTCATGGTATTAATGAAAATTTTAAACTTCAAAGTTTCGTTTGAGTGCCAAACCACTAAGTGAGCGTCACACAGGAGGGTATTTGAATGAAGTTTTTGATCATATGCTGGCAACATGGAATTTGTGTTCTTCTGACGTTCACTGCGTAATAAGGAACGCTGGAGCGGACATTAAAAAAAGGGTTATGCAACTAATTGTAAAGAAAATCAATCACAGGTCAGTTGCCAGTCATTTTAACCATTCGACTATGGCGAAAAATGAGTTAAAGAAAATACAAGCTCGAATAAATGCTCCAGAGCTTTCTGTATTGCGCGATGTTGGAATCCGCTGGAACAGTACTCTCCCGTCCAAGTGATGATACAGAATGAGAGATTTAAATGAGTCTCTTTGTTTGTACGCTAGTTCAACTAATAAATTCGAATTTATGATATCCACAGAAAATGATTTGCTAGCAAAATACATTAGTTTGCTGAAACCTTTTGAAGATAGCACAAATAAGATAAGTGGTATATATTCATCTATATCTGATGTTATTCCCGTGATAACAACTCTAAGGAAAATACTTTCATCACATGAAGAGCAGGAAGTAATGAAAATAAAAGAAACTCTCTTGCAAGATATTACAAAGAGGTTTGGTCTTGTGCAAAATAACGATTTATATGCCGCGCTACAATACTGGACCCCGATATTAAAAAAAACTTTTTACCATCAAACTGTAGATAGAAAATATAATGTTGTCGACTGGATCAAAAATGCGGAGACATTGAAAGTACTAAATCTAAAACTGAAGATACTTACCTTAGGAAAAATACACTTCACTTCCAGAAACATAACTTTATCAGAAGCCATGAGCAATATTCTTTCTTCTAGTAGTGATGACGAAGAGGAATGTGTATCTCAGGAAATTAAAAAAAAAAAACATTCAGATGTATCGGGATGACTGGAGAGAGCTTTGGAGGATGAAGGGCTATGGCCGGCAAACCACATTTGAATATTTAATCCTAATATGGCTGTATTAGCAAGGGCATATTTTGCTTGCCCCCCCCTCAAGTGTTGCAAGCGAGCGCCTTTTTAGCGGTGCTGGTCTTATTTTTGATGAAAAACGTTCTAGGCCCGCAGCGAAACGAGCAGAAAAGTTTAAAAAAAAAAGTTTTTATAGAAGTTTTAAAAACTCTATTCCAAAGGGCGGTGTTGAGCTAAATAACTAAGATATATATATATATATATATATCTATATATAATTCATAATATATATATATATATAATATAAATATATAATATATATATAATATTATAATAATATATATATATATATATATATATATTAATATTTATTTTCTTCTCTCTATATAATATTATATATATATATATATATATATGGATGATCTAAAACCTCTGCGACAAACACGGAGGGCTGATAGAGCAGCAAACGATAAGGCACATTTATTGTTAAATAACCTATGTATGTATGACGCCTCGTTTCAAAGTTACGGATGAGTAAGGGTAAACACGTGATGTTGTTTGACGCGTCGTTACTTCGTAACCGGAGATGTTGTATGTGTGCGTGCGTACATCTGTGTACTCCGAGGTTGATATAAGGTAACAATAAGGATATTTGTTAACAACGCATGTGTTTTGACGCGAGGTTGTAAAGCAAACGAGGTAGCTTGTTATGAAATCATGTATTCGGAAAATACGGAGGTTGTTCAAGTGTCTGCCCGTACCTGAATTACATTCGTAACATCGCCTGGACATTGCCTGTCGACTCTACCCCGAAACATGCCCTCCACTGTGTCTGATTTGATCAAACGCAGTGATATTCGCTGAATCAGTTCCTCTCTTTGTGTTGTTGGTTAATGTACACAACACTCTTCAACATGCCACAAAGAAAATAATCTTAGGGGCGTGAGGTTGGAACACATGTCTCTGCGGGTCCGCAAGGGGTATGTCGTCCATCGAGCTGCGGAAGCGTGTACTGGCAGTAGTTGGCAAAGGTACGCAGGTCCATTCCAAACGTGTGGAATGATGACCGTCCCAGCAGCATAATCCCCAAGAATTCCACCCCAGATGTTTACGGTAAATTTCGCCTGGCGAACTCTGATGAACATTGCGTGCTGATTGTCCTCGTCCCATATGTGGCTATGTTTCTGCTGTTGAAGTAGCCATCACGTGTGAAGCAACGCCCTCATCGGTAAGCACAAGACATGTGCAGGATAAGCAGGATTATCGATGCTCCGTTGCAGGAACCACCGGGCAATCGCAACACGGGTGTGCGAGTCGTTTGCCCAATTAAGTCTTGTACTTTCTGTAGGTGGTATGCATGGAGGCTTTGCTCTTGGAAGACCCGAACCACAGATGACTGATTTGAACCCATGGCATGGGCAATAGCGCGTGTGCTAGACGACGGGTCGTTGGCGACTCTCTCAAGCACCTCTTCTTCAAACGCAGGAGTCCTCGTATTACGCGGTCTTCCACCAATGCACCGGGGACGACGGGTGCCATTATCTCGAAGGCGCTGATGAAGGCGAGCAAACATTTCCGTTCGCCGCACCGTAACACATTATCATGTCGGTTAACTCGGGAAGAGTGTAGTGATCCATTCGTAATCGATGCCTAAGAAGAGTGGGTTTCATAATATTCGTATTCGTATTCGTGAATATGAAAACAAAATATTCGTATTAGAGAATATTAAAAATTCGTATTCGTTCCACTATTATTATTATTATTATTATTATTATTATTATTATTATTATTATTATTATTATTATTATTATTATTATTATTATTATTATTATATTATTATTATTATTATTATTATTAATAATTTGAGACCATCTCTGAATAAATATACATATGTATACAATACATACGTGCACTCTTAAAAGCCGCTCATTTTAAAGGTACAGTAAAATCATGTGTGAAAACAAGCGCAAAAAACAAAAATGAAATCAACATTTTTTCTTCTGAAAAGAAAACGGAGTTTAATCGTGATTGGGAAGGGGTCACTCAAAAAGACGCTTAAATAAAGACCAATCTCTTCTACTCAAATAAATTAAAAACATTTTGGAATACCCTGTTTTAAAATACATATCGAAATCAAAGCATGTTATTGATTTCATCGTATATCTCTTGTACAGTAGATGAGAGAGAGAGAGAGAGAGAGAGAGAGAGAGAGAGAGAGAGAGAGAGAAGAGAGAGAGAGAGAGAGAGAGAGAGAAGAGAGAGAGAGAAGAGAGAGAGAGAGAGAAGAGAGAGAGAGAGAGAGAGAGAGAGAGAGAGAAGAGAAAGAGATCAGCAGTAGAGAGAAAGAGAGAAAAGAGAGGAGAGAGAGAGAGAGAGAGAGAGAGAGAGAGAGTAGAGAGAGAGAGAGGAGAGAGAGAGAGAGAGAGAGAGAAGAGAGAAAAGAGGAGAGAGAGAGAGAGGAGAGAGAGAGAGAGAGAGAGAGAGAGAGAGAGAGAGAGATGTTGAATTTGATATTAAAATATATATTAATAAATATATAAAAATACATATCATTCGAAAGATATATTAATTAAAATATAAAAATACTTATCACTCGGTGACGTGATATATATATATATATATATATATATATATATATATAAAATTTCATACATATATCTATATATAATATATCTATATATATAGATATATATCATATATTATAATATATATAATATATATATATAGGCGCCCTCATAAACGTTAGGCAAACTAGGCAAATGCCTAGGGCGGCAGAATATGAGGGCGGCCCAAGGTGGCTAGAACGCGTCAACAACTACAGCAAAACAGAAAAATAAATATCCTACCCATCTCTATATATAGTATATATATCTATATATATATATATAATCTATATATATATATATATATATATAATATATATATATATATATATATATATATATATAATATATAATATATAAAATTTTACATATGCTTTAGGTGAATTTTTTTTGCCTAGGGTGGAATGAATGGTTAAGAGGGCCCTGTATATATATATATATATATATATATATATATATAGTATACATATATAATAATATATAATATATATATATATTAATAAAAATATATCCCTGTTTATATATATATATATATAATAATATATATGATATAATAGTACTTCAGTGGCATATAGAGTGATTTTAGTTAGTTCATGACAGTTTCCTACATACTATTGGTATAAAGGGCATGGAAGTTTCGTGGAAGATCTCTCGAGGCAATGCTTGAACAGACACTAAAAAATGGTGTTGGAACTTGGAAATTTTAAAGTGTTGGAGCCGGAGCCTACATAATAATCACCGACTCCTAAACCTTAGTTTGTTGGAGGCTTTCTGCAATGCAATAAAGTTTGCTACGAAGTATATAAACCAGCCTCAAGAAGCCCACAACACTAAAACATAACCAATACACGCAACAGAACATCTCTTTGAATACGAATCAACAAGCTGAAAGTACGATTTCACTAAACTTAAAATTTGAGTGGGGCTTGTACCACCATGGCTAAATTCTGTTAACAACTTTCAGCTGGTCATCAAAATACCTAACAAGCTTTCCAGCTATCTAAGAGACCCTTTAAACTCTTATCTGTTAAGGAGTTGATAAAATGCCCTTCTTTTGACCGGTTTATCTTTGAATGGTGGCAAGAAACTATTTAAAATATACCATTGACTATAGTCTGATCAACATTTATCACCTGAATATGAAGTAACCCCAGGTTCAATGGTCCGTTACACAAAGACTTTCATAGGTAAACAAAACTTCGAATGTTGATCCCAGCCCATAAAATAAATACTAATCAAAATCATTTATTATAACACTCATTCATACGTAAAAAGAAAGTTTGATTTGACTCATTCCCCCCAAAATAATATTTCTGTTACATGTTAATCAATACATCGACATTTTTAAATACTTGTCCAAACATAAATGTACATTTGTGCGAGAAACAGAAAGCAAACACTTAATAATATCATTAATAACAATAAATCTATATTTAATATATAAAGAACATAGATATTTGAAATATTGATCAAATACGCTTATGCACTTTTGAAATCAATGTGAAATTATACCCATGGCCGAAGAGGAGCTGCTGAGGATAAAGTTGTTTCCAAATTTGAGTCCATAGTAAGTTATGCAATTGTTACAATATAATTCACACATATAAGATACGCATTATAATGTATTAACAACATAAAAATAATTTAATAATAATATAATAATAATAATAATATAATATAATAACAAAATAATAAAATAATAATAATAATAATAATAATAATAATAATAATAAATAATAATAATAATAATAATAAAATATATAATAAATAATAATATATAATACTTAAATAATAATAACTTATTATTATTAATTTCACGTTCGTCTTTTGTTTTATGTAATAAAATAACTTTGTGTTTGCTAATTTGATTAACTTTTGTACAATATTCAATGTTTGCCAATAGTTGGGATGGCCATCTTGCTAGTCTTCACTTTGTTAATTCTTTAACACGTAAAACTTTTATATAATAATATATATATATATATATATGATATATATAATATATATTATATATATATATATATATATCTATATATATATATATATATTATTAATATATATATATATATATATAATATATATATCTATATATATATATAAATATATATATATATATATATTTATATATATAATATATATATTATATATATAATATATATATATCTATATATATATATACTATATATATATATATATATAATATATATATATAATAATATATATTATATATATATATATATAAAGAAATCTTTAATATTGAGTTTTAGATCTCTTTTCGGCATATGTGGTCAAACGGGCGTGAATGTGACAGTTAATCCCTGTGGGCGTGGAAATGAGGTGGGCGGCTCTATACCTCAAACCTTTGCCCTTTCCATCTCTCTCTCTCTTTCAGCAATAATATCGAGTCAAAAGGACACGGGGTACAGATCCGCCCATCC
>JABUQX010051151.1:30000-40619 GCA_015478945.1 Trachelipus rathkii
GTCCAAGGATACAGAGGGGACACTCTTTACATCCGTCATTACTTTCCTGTTGTTCACGAGAATTAAGTCAATCATCGACTTCTCTGTATATTCCTCTAACACGCTGTTCCATCGGTACCACGTCCATTTATGTGAATTCCTGTGCGCATAAAAAGTGTTCATGATTGACAGACCATTTTCCATCGCGAAATTCAAGAGTCGCTCTACCTAAGCATTCCTCTCTCCAATTCCGAAAGCTCCAATCACCGTCTCTAACTCATATCTCTCCACTCCTACATGGGCATTAAAATCACCCATTAGAATTTTTTCCTCCGCATTTATTCCATCATAGGTATTCTGCAGTTGTTCGTAAAAAGCTATTTTTTCTTCTTGTGGTCTACCCTGGTGCGGGGCGTAGACTTGTATTACTCCCACACTCCTACCTTCCAACCTCAGCACCACCGCCACGACCCTCTCACTTCTGTATATCACATCCTCCACTCTACCAGCCAAGCCTGGTGACAGAATCACCGCCACTCCATATTTTCTCTCCTCATCTCTACCCCTATAATACATCTGATAGTTTTTATGCAGATTACGGATGCCCTGTCCAGTTATATGCGTTTCACAAATTCCCAACACGTCCAATCTGCGCTCCTCCATTAGCTCCACCACCTCCTCTTCCTTACCCTCCATCTTACTTATATTAATAGTTCCCATGCGTAAGTTCAAATTGCGTTGTCGAAATCGTTGTCCATTTTCACGCCTAGTCAAAAACCGAAAAAATCCGTCAGGGTTCCGAGGCCTCACTTGCGCATCTTGAGCTATTTTTATCCACTGCCGGCTAGCTGGGCCTGTCGCAGTTTCCCAGGACCACCATTTAGTATCTTCCAGAAAGCTATAGCCCCCCAATTGGGTTACAGGGATCCCTCAACGGTCCCCAGGCAGCATTTCTGGTCGACCTAAGCTGCTGCACCTCTCCAAGGTTAGATGGCCCCTTGCCGTGGTAGGGTTGTTTTTTTACAGTATATCCTGTTATAATATATAATATATACTATTTATTATTATAATCAATATATTATACTATATATATATATAATATATATATATAAATATTATAAATATATATATATATTATATATATATATATATATATATATAATATATATATATAGATATTATATATATATATTTATATAATAGATAATAATAATATATATTTAATATATATATTAACGTAGGTATTAATAATTAAAAATGTTATAATAATAATAATAATAATAATAATAATAATAATAATAATAATAATAATAATATAATATAATAATAATAATAATAAATAATAATAATAATAATAATAATAATAATAATAATAATAATAATAATAATGGTGGGTAAAACCCATAAATTTTAAATTTGGAAATAATTTTTGAAATTTTCAGCAGCTTTGACCAAATAAAGTGCAAAATGTATCATTTAACAAGCCCAAAAAGGTTGAATTCGAAGTTTTTTTTTTTTTTTTTTTTTTTTTTTTTTTTTGAATTTATAAAAATAGGAAAATTTCGATATTTTTCGGTGCCGAACAAAAATTCTCTTTTTAGAAAATATTTGAAACTTGAACAAAAACAAAGACAAGACATATCCTCCCCAAAAAATGTAAAAAATTGATTTTCAATATCTACCTCCAATTCTTTCGGAGCATCATGGATACCACAAAAATTTTAACATGTTATTTAAAATGAAAAATCGCGAAAACTTTTTTATTCATCCGATTAATATGAAATTTTTAGGCCATGCAAGTTGGGGAGATGCACCATTTTTTTTTTAATTTAAAACAAATTTTTGCATAGCCAATCGTTTTGCAGCTGCTCATGGGAAAATTTTTGAAATTTTGAAAATTCTTTGACACAATTTGGCAAATTATGAAAATTTCAATTTATTTATTTTTTTATTACTTTTTAAATTTATTTATTTCTTATTTTTTATTGTTTTTTGCACTTATTTAAAAATTAACATTTTTGAAACTAATATTTTTGAAACTAATATTATTTCAAACATATTATTATTATTATTATATTATTATTATTATTATTATTATTATTATTATTATTATTATTATTATTATTATTATTATTATTACTACTATTATTATTATTATTAATTTTATTATTATTATTATTATTATTATTATTATATTATTATTATTATTATTATTATTATTATTATTATTATTATTATTATTATTATTATTATTATTATTATTATTATTATTATTATTATTATTCAATTTATGTTTCCTGAATATCACTTACATACATATGTATGCTTAAAGGTCTCTCAATTAGAGCGTGCAGTAAAATCATATGTAAAAACGAGCGCAAAAATAAAAATGGAATCAACTTTTTTTCTTCCGAAAAGAAAACGAAATTTAATCGTAATTGGGAAAGGGTTACTCAAAAAGATGCTTAAAGGAAGGCTAATCTCTTCTACTCAAATAAGGTAGAAACTTTTTGGAACACCCTGTTTTAAAATACGTATCGAAATAAAAACTTCTTATTGATTTCATCGTATATCTCTTGGAGAGAGAGAGAGAGAGAGAGAGAGAGAGAGAGAAGAGAGAGAGAGAGAAGAGCAGAGAGCGAGAGAAAGAGAGAGAGAGAGGAGAGAGAGAGAGAGAGAGAGAGAGAGAGAGAGAGAGAGAGAGAGAGAGAGAGAGAGAGAGACTTATATATACAGTGTCTCAGAAAAATGTACTAACACATTGAGTGCTTTTTATTTTATTTTTTTTTCAGGTGTAACTACTGTAACAGAATGGCAGATCACCTTAGCTTTGAAGAGAGAAAGTTTGTCCTTAAATGTTATTGGACTACCAGAAACGCCGCGGAAGTGCAAAGACGGTTCAGAAGGAAGTTCGATAAACCGCCACCAACTCACCGGACCATTGCCCACATCAGAGAGAAATTTGAAAGCAAGGTGGAACCGTTTCACAACGCTTCAACAAGGAAACATCTGGACATCACGGACATCCACCAACTCCTGCAAAGGAAGAGGCAGGTAACAGGGAACCCTCATCCGATCCGCAACAGAAATCTCTACAACAAACGGCTCGGGAGACACACATCTCGAAAGATAGCGTCCATCGCATCTTGAAGCGTCTACGCTGGAAATGCTACATATACATACCAAGACTATTCCATGCTCTCAATGAAGACGATCCGGACCGGAGACTTCAATTTAGTGAATGGTACCTGGCAAAAGTGCAAAGATGAAGGGTTTCCACACAAATTGTCTGGAGCGATGAGGCCGCTTAAATTAAATGGCTTGATTAATCGCCACAATTGTACCTATTGGGGTCCTGTAAATCTCCATGCTAAAGCTGAACACCATTTAAACCCTACAGGGGTTACTGTTTGGTGGTTGGGAATTTCAGCATCTGGGCATCATAGGACCGTTTTTTTTAATGGAGCGGTTGATGGGGACGGGTACCTAACCGTTAAAAAAAACCGGTCCTATGATGCCCAATGCTGAAATCCCACACCACACAGTTACCCTGGTAGGTTAAATAGTGTTCAGCTTTAGAATGGAGATTTACAGGACCCCAGTAGGTACGATTATGGCGATTAATTGAGCCATTTAATTTTAAGGTGGCCTCATCGCTCCAGACAATTTTGTGTGGAAACCCTGTAGGAGTCGATTGGTCCACACATTGACGAGATGTTTGGTGATAATGACGTGATTTACTTTGCAGCAGATGGAGCACCTCCTCCCCACTACCATCGCGATGTAAGGGCTCACCTCGATGCAGCATTTCCAAACACATGAATTGGAAGAAGGGGTAGTATTGATACCACTGCGCTTCCCAGATCTCTCGCTCAATGGACTTCTTTTATGGCCGATACCTCAAGCGACAGGTTTATGGCTCAAAAACCAAGAATCGATAAATGCCATTGAAATTGGAAATCGAAAGACAATGTCGCGACATTCCAAATGAACTGTTTCGTGTCGTTTGCGACTCCATTGGTTCGCGTTATCAGCTGTTTCTAGACAATGGCGGTCATCAATTTTGAACATTTGGTGAGAACATGATTTTTTAAATACATGCATGTTCTGTAATTCAAGCCTTTAAACTTGTCACTATGTCATAAATAAAGTTTGCATAGCCTTTAAAGTGTTAGTACATTATTTTGAGACACCCTTTTATATATATATATATATATATATATATATTATATATATATATATAGATATATACTATCTATATATATATATATATAATAATATATAATATATATATATATATATATAATATATAATATATATATATATATATATAATATATATATATAATATATAATATTTATATATTAATATATATATATATATATATATATATATTAGAGTGGTCGAGCACTGAGTGCGATGCGGTGTAGTACACAATTCCAGTGTCCTGGGTCGGTGCGGTGCGGTTTCTAAAATATGGAGACTTGGACTGTGCTCTTTGAAATTTAGAGGTGCGGTGAGAAAAAAAAATACTTTTGGTACGGTGAAGTGCGTGGTGCGTTCATTCTGGTGCGGTGCGGTAAATTCCGGTATTCGGCCAACTCTAAGGTCCTTATTAGTTATATGGATCCGTTATATTTGTTTGTTTTTTCTTTTATTGTTATTATATAAAACTAACAATAAATTTCAGTTTTGATAAACAGGATAAAAAGAAATTTTAAACTTAAAAAAAGTTACAAAAGTTACGGCAAAGTAGATCCATCTAGGTTAGGTATAGGTTTACTGCATCGTCGATCAATATAGGTTAGGTTTAGGTTTCACTGTTGTCGATCCATATAGGTTAGGTTATGGCTTAGGACCTCCTAGTTCAGGTTATGATAAGTTTTGCTAAGCATACACAGAATCAATTTATGGAAAAAAAAACAGTAAGGATAGAATTTTACCCCGAAACATTAGTTTTTTTCCCTACCTTAAATTCTTTCACGTTTTAACACTAAAAAACACTAAAATCATTTTCTTTCTCATGCAAAATGTCTGTTATTGCTCACTTTATTATTTAATTTTTAATATTTCTTATCTTTCTTATCATCATTTTAATTTTTTGTGAATATTACATACCAATATATGAAAAAAAATTACATAAAACAAAATTAACGGGTCTATATAACTCACAAGGTCCCATATATCATAATATATATATATATATATATATATATATATATATATATATATATATATAATATATATATATATATATATATATATAATATAATAATATATATATATATATATATATATAATATATACTATAATATATATATATATATAATATATAAGAATAATATAATAATATATATCAAAGTAAGATTATTTTATCTTGTCTTCTTTGTAGATCTTCTCTTTTCAGCATATTTCAAACGGGCGGAATGTGACAGTATTCCTGTGAGCGAGAAATGAATGTGGGGCTCAATCCCCTTCAAACCTTTGCCCTTCATCTCTCTTTCTTACAACAATTAATATTCGATTCCAAAAGGAACACGGGGGTAAGATCCGCCCATCCCCTTCTTGTATAAAAGAAAGAAATTTTCCCTTCGGTGAAGTTACTTTTTCTCAATTCTCTTTTTGCCTTCTTATTTTCAATTTTGAAACACTTCTGAGATTTTGCTTCGTGTTTTCTAATCATTATTTTCGGTTAATATAAATCTGCTTCTTACAAAAATGAGTTTTAATGAATAGCAAAAATTTATTATATAATATTTATTATTATTATTAATCAATTATTATTAATTTCATAGTTCTTAATAATATTATGATTCTTAATTAATATTATTATTCATTATTATTATTAATTATTATTATTATTATTATTTATTGTACAGTTGACTGCGAGGAATACATGGATGGCACATAAAATGCTATAATATTGCAGATTTACGAACGTTAAGAAATTAATTCAAATTTTAACGTTCCAAAATATTAATAACCACTTTGTGTAATTTTAAAACGGTTACAAGAAGATATTCCAGCACCCTCCATTCGTCCTTATTAATTATAACGACGAAAGCAAATTTCAACGAAACGTTGTAAAAAAGTTACATATAAAGTTTCGCAATTTGAAGAGACAACAACACAATAAACGAAATCACAAGGAAAAAAGTCTTAGGTCCCTATTTTATATATATAACATTTTTTTGAAAGTCCTTATAAATAATAAAGGCAATAACCGATTTTTATGAAACTTTTATGAAATGTTTAACATGAGCTGTAAAGGAAGGAAACAAAACATAGATTAGACGAAATACGAATAATGTTATGACTATCTAATTGAATTTATAACATGTAAAATTAATCTTACTGCAGATGCTCGTTTTATTATTTCTTCTATTGATCTTATGGTCTTTAAAAATTATTCTTGTATTTTCTCACAATTCACGAGTCGGATGATGTAGACAAATGCACTTGTATCATTCTTCCAATCTTTTTAACATTACTCATTGTCAAGAGTTCATTTCAAAGATTTTCTACAAGTTTCTTGAAATTCGGATGGTGTCGCTATAATTGATAAGATCCTTACAGTTATTATAAAAATGAAAGATTAAGCCTTGCAAATTCTTTTTAGGCTTTCGAAACCTTCAAAATAGTTGTCAGGACCTATTTCGTAACCAAGAAACCAAAAAATCACTAAACTCGAACTCCTTACCCAAAAAAATCAGGGTTACTGATGTTTATTAGATCACTACACTGTAATCTCGTGTCTATTGAAAGATTATGTAATATATATGAGGAATTACCTTACCGTAAAAGATAATCATGTGAATAAAAAATATATAGGATCTAAATAATAAAAAAAAAAGAGGAAAATTTATGCTCATAAATTACGAAGACAAAAATTAATTTACCGCGAGATACAAGTGATTTCATATCAATGTATATTTAAAAAAAATAAAATAAAAATGGCGATTTTGTTTAAAATCATTTTGTTTAAACCGGATGAAACGTGTTTCTAACTTGCTGCCAACTTGCTTCTTTGTCTGGGTTTTGGTGGCTAAAACATATAAATTATTAATTTGGGCATAATTTTTGAAATTTTTGCCGAGTTTGACTAAATAAAGCGAAAAAAGATAATGTAACTAAAGATAATGTACTTAACAAGCCCTAATAGGTCGATTTTTGAAGTTTTTCTTTATCCTTTATTGTGTGTTACGTAAATTTGTAAAAATTGGAAAATTTCTACATTTTTCGGTGCCGAGCAAAATTCATTTTTAGAAATTGTTTGAACTTATGAAAAGACAAGACATGTACCGAAAATCATTTTAAAAATTAATTTTCAATATCTACCTCCATTTCCCAGGAAACATTTTGGGACCCCATTTTTTTTTTTTTTTAACATAATCATAAATAGGTATCGCGAATTTTTTTTTAACATTCATCCGATCAATATGAAATCTTTAAGGCATGTTTATATAGTTGGGGGGAGATACATAATTTCTTTTTTTTTTAAAACAAAATTTTTCAATGCCCAACCATTTTGCAACTGCTTACCGGAAAACTTTGAAATTTCCTTAACATAATTTAGTAAATAATGAAAATCTCATTTAATTTATTTATTTTCCTTTTAAAGTTTCCTTATTTATTTTTATTTTTTTTATTAAAAAATAACATATTTGAAATTTCTATGAGAAGTATATTATTATTATTATTATTATTATTATTATTATTATTATTATTATTATTATTATTATTATTATTATTATTATTATTATTATTATTATTATTATTATTATTATTATTATTATTAATTATTAATTAGTACTTATTTCAATAGCATTTTTATTTTTCATTAGAATTATTTATTATTATTATTATTATTATTAATTAATTATTCTTATATTATTTATTATCTTATTATAATATTATTATTATTATTATTATTATTATTATCTAATTTACTTGAACACATCTCTGAATAAATTTCCCTTACATAGGTAACTATACATACATGTACTCTTAAAAACCTCTCATTTTAAAGGCACAGTAAAATCATGTGAAAATGAACACAAATCAAAAATAAAAACGAAATCAGTGCTTTTTTTTTTTATTCTGAAAAGAAAACTGAGTTTAAATTTCATAATCGGCATAAAACACCTTCAACTCCCTCTACCTATAAAAATTTAAATTAAAAAAAATAATAAACTTGATATATTTGTAACAAAAGAAAGTATCAAAAATACCTACCGAGTTTTTCTTAAATCTAGTCTAGATTTTTAAGTCCTTTTGTTGGATTCCAAAAATCTGTTTATTATTGTCTCATGTGCTTTATCTGTGTCCCATGAAGCTGAAGTCATTTTTTCCCCATAAATTACGTTATCGAACAAAATGTAGAACAGCGCGCGCATAGTGACAAGAGTTTGAACTATTTTCTTATATCTATTTATCTAACTTGTTGTTTATTGAAACGATGGAAGGTGAAATAAATTATATAATAATATAAGTTTGGTTACCTTAAGCAAGGTTATGTTACGTTAAGTAAGGTTATTTTAAGTTTAGTTAGGTAGCATAGATTTAAACTTTCTTTTAAATATTTTTAAAGGTGTGAAGCTCTTTTATTATAAGTTTTATTTTTTTTATTTTAGCTCAATACAGTTTTATTTTGATTTTTCTCAAATGTGTTCAGATTCATCATTGCAAGCGATACTGAAATTTAGAAATTAAAAAGCAACCTAACATTGCATTATATATTTATTATTATTATTACTATTAATTATTATTATTATTATTCTATATATTATTATTATTATTATTATTATTATTATTATTATTATCGTAACATAAAAATTATTAACTCCACAAATAATTGTACCCCTTATATATAACAGGATGAACTAATTAGGTTATTCAAGATAATTCCTATGCATGGGCGTCCGCAGAAAATTTTCCAGGGGGAAAGGCAAAGCCTTATTAACCATATATATCTATATCTATTATATATATTATATATATATATATATATATATATATATAAATATATATAAATAACATATATATTATATATATATATATAATATTCTATATTATATATATATAATATATTAATATATATATATTCATAATATATAATATAATTATATAATATATAATATATACTATATATATAATATATATAAATATATATATATAATATATATATATAAGTAGTAAGGGGGGGGACAACTAACCGCCAAACTAAAAGTTGCCAGATTTGTCGCTAAATCTGGCACCCTAATCCGTTAATTTTTCGCATCATTTTTTTGGTACTTTTTACTATTTTACCATTTTTTTTTTTAGAAATTTTGCTTACTTTTTTAACGTTCTTCGTCAGATTTGACGCTAAATCTGGCAACCTAATCCGTTAAATTTGACCTTTTTAGCATTTTGGCACCTTTTTTAGCATTTTTAGCTACTTTTTAGCATTTTCATCCATAATTCAGGTCAAGATCCCCAACTCCGGAGGATTTTGGGGATTTTTCCCATTGGCAGCCCTGCACGTCGAAGGCAAAGACTTGAAAACCACTTTGGAAGGTTTTTGGAAATTCCAGTCATGTCGGCAGCTGGCTTGGAAATTTCCATCATTTCATCAGATTTTGACGTTTGATACGTCAAACCTAAGGGTTTTTTAAGGTCGTGAGACCGAATTTAAGGTCTGGAAGAACGTTTTTGGAGGTTTTTGAGCCTGAACTCAAGGATTTTAGCCCAAGAAGGGGGCTGAGCCCCTCAAAAGGGGGCTTTTTGGTTCCTAGAAGGTTTTAAATGATCGGTAAGATTTTTTTGATGGTTCCAATCGATTTATCGTAATCGATTACCCCTAAATCGATGTTTTAATCGTCCTTCTACGTGCTCTGGTTGACTTGTTAACACTATAAAATATAATCGAAAGAAAATTATTTAAAATTCAGTCGATTAATCGTAGTTCAAGTGCCTTTCCAACGGGTCTAGGGAATTTTTTAATTCCCACGGTAAAAGGGGTCGCTCTTTCCCTTCGATCACAATAAAAATAAAATAAATAAATAAATTAATAAATAAATTAATTAATTAATAAATTAATTAATAAATTAATTAATTAATAAATAAATAATAAATAAATAAATAAATAAATAAATAAATAAATAAATATAATATAAAATATATTATAACCGTATATGGCCCCGCACCGCACAGGATTACGTACCCCTGCGTCCCCCCCCCCTTATGGGGTGGGGGCGCAGCCCCCCTAAAAATTAAATTGATCGTAAGAAGGCTGAAAATTTGGAGGTGGATAGAGGATTCGGATTGGGAAGGATTCCGAGTCGAATTCGGTTCGGGTTCCAGGGACCCCCCCCCGGAGGGGGGTCCCCTCCTGAAAAAAAGAAGAAATGCATGGAATGCAAAACAGAGGAAGAAGAAAGGAAGATGGCGGAAAAAGGAGGAAGGATGGAGGAAGGACAGGAGTCAGAGAAGGAAAGATTCTGGAGAAGGAATCGGCAGTCCCATGAGGAGTTCGGAGTCGGCATCGGCACCGGTGCTCAGGCGCCGGGTGCGGTGCTAAGTGAATAAATATTCGTTTAGTCCCATAATTTATATCAAATATAATGTTTTATGAAGTGTTGTAGATTCTCGAAAATGAC
>JABUQX010051152.1:0-2500 GCA_015478945.1 Trachelipus rathkii
ATCCAGTACTCACGGGGTCAGGAGTGTAAATTTCTATTAAAAATATAACAATTAAAAGAACTAAAAAATTGCAAAAATGTTACTTCACATACGATTTTCAAATAAAATTCATAAAAAAAAAAAATTTGAAAAGGTGCTTTTTGTTAACTTCATGTCGATATTTTTGTAACGTATCTTTAATTAATCCCTATTTTGTTATGACTTATGAAACATAGGCAAGTTCAGTAAAAATGGCCTGGGTTTACGATTTTATAAACGGAATTATAATAATTTAACTATGCTTAGATTTAATAAATTTACATTACCTGTACTTGATTTTACGAATCCTACAAGAAAAATCAATATATTTAAAATATATTGAATAATAACTAAAAGTCCAGGAGAGCTCGTTTATGCACAATACAATATATATATATATATATATATATATATTATATATATATATAAAATAAATATAAAAAGAGAGATATTTTTATACATACATAATATATATATATATATATATATATATATATATATATATATATATATATATATATATATATAGATAATTAACTTTTAAATCACAAAAATAACTTGTTGTCACACAGAGCGATCAAAGAAGACTGTTATTTTTTTTGACATGTTTCACGCCCTTCGCTTATTCACGTACATAAATTCAAAGACTACATCTACATGTTTCGAACATGATCTCTTCTCAGTTTTCCTGCCTTTATAAGTATAGCGATTTCATGCCTAGCCTATATGCTGCTTGCAGCTGCTAAATTTCAAGATTTATAATGTTTACCAACGTAAGTTGTAAAATAAGCATAAAAATTTGGATTCATTTTCATCTGTTTTAAAATACGGGACAATTGATTAAAAAACGGGACAGGATACAAAAAACGGGACAGTGGTTTGAAAAACGGGACTGTCCCGGAAAATACGGGACGTCTGGTAACCTTAATTATATTCTTTCTTCTATATATTTCCGAAACAATAATAGATTAAAATTACGCTAAATAAAGTTTTTTTAGTTAAAAATGATTTCATATACTTTTCTCTTTCATTGTCGATTTAAAAGTTAAAAATTGTTGTGGAAAGCAGAAATTTATATCATTCGATTCAGCAGGAAAATTTTGTCTTAGTGGCACCGAAAACCTAATTTTATTAAACCTGTCGCTTATGACCTTTGACCTTTCAAGCTACGTTATATATTTAAAAAATAATAATCCTTTTGCTGTTACTGAAACTTCGGAAGAGTTCCGAAGAGAATCAAAATGCAAAAGTATCTAATATGAGGCGTGTCTTAATCGACCCAAATGGGATTCCTCTTCGGTTGCTGCAGGGATCTCCTCTTCTAATATATATTTTTTTTAATTTCAGAAAAGACGTTTCTCATTTTAATAATTAATTAGTCTCGTTTCTCGAAGCTTGTCAAAAGCTTAACAAGCATCGTTTCTCGAGGCTTGTTAAGTGTTTGAACCTGTTTGAAAACGATTTTTCCAGCGATTTTTTGTAAGGCATATGGCGTCGACAAGGCGCTCCTGCATGGGTGTAACTAGGGGAGGGGGAGGGGGAAAGGGAGGGAGAGGGGAGGGAGCATAGTCCTTCAATTGCCACCTAGCTACCCTCCTCCAATGGATTTGGTTAGTCAACAAGAATTCAGAACAAGCATACTGAAATTTTCAGTTAAAGAGGCCAAGTCTCCCCCAGACAAATTCCTTACTTTACGTCAATGCGCTGCTTTCATAATTAGCCATACAAACCTCACTCGGAAAACGATTTTAAGGCCCACCTCAGTAGTACAGTAGACCTCGTAGTACTAGAGGTGCTTTGCTCTCGCATGAATTCTGTGTGAGTACTTTGAACTCAAGGCTCTCTTTGTGGTACCTCTTTGTTTCCAGCCACGTCTGTTCTGTGGAATTCCCTGCCTTTTTCCTTATATAATCTTCCTCTTTTTAAGGCCCACGTCAGGGAATTGTGTTAGGTATGGGTTAATTGTGGGTTTATCTTATTTTATTTCTCTGCTCCCACCCCTATTTTACTAATGTGGGTCCGTAAGGACCCACATTACCTTTTAGCGTCAGAAAAAAAACCTGCAAACACTGCTCCAATTTCTTTTTTCAGATTTCGATGTGAATTGCTAGGCCTATCGTATTGTAGGCTAGAATGTATTTTGGGACAGGATTAATCTAAAATAGGCAAAAGAAATAAAGTTTATATTAGTTATAGGATATTTTTGGCAAATTTTTTTTAAAGCATGGTAAATTGAAACACCTTTTTTTTTGTTCTGATCAAAAAAAAATATTCCAATTCCATTTTCAAAGCGAAAACCATTTAAATTTACTCTAGATGGATGGAAAAATAAAATTAATAATTAATATTAACATACTAATTAATTTTATATGATTACGAGCGGTTCTAGTAAGGTGGGTCCGCAAAGACCCAGAATACCTTTGGTGAAATGAAATGGCCACCTTACCTATTAAGGGTTAAAATGCGCTAAACGCCTACATTT
>JABUQX010051152.1:7500-12500 GCA_015478945.1 Trachelipus rathkii
GGTCCTTGCTCAACTTCTCCCATGAATTTTTGATTTCGGGAGCGATTATATCGTCCCACCCCATGTCCACTTCCCAAGTTTTCTTCATAAGAAGACGGCCTCGAACGGTGACGGGGAGGTAAAGGCACAGGGGATCGAAAACTTTTGAAATCAGAGTCACTTGACTCAAATGAAGATCTTCTAAAAGAGACCTCCTTCAGAGAGTTAAGGTCCTTGCTCAACTTCTCCCATGAATTTTTGATTTCGGGAGCGATTATATCGTCCCACCCCATGTCCACTTCCCAAGTTTTCTTCATAAGAAGACGGCCTCGAACGGTGACGGGGAGGTAAAGGCATAGGGGATCGAAAACTTTTGAAATCTCCGACAGGAGCTGTCTCTTGGTAGAGACAATATCTAATGAAAAGTCACTAAGACTCAGACTATCTTGAACGGTATTATATAAATACCCTAAAACTCTTTCTTCATCACTTTGATGAGTTGCAAGTTTACCCTCCTCCTTGAATATTTCTTTGAGATCTGGACAATTTGAGTTCCAGGAGCACAAGTTGAAGCCCCCCTCACTCATACGTGAGGTGGCCTCTCGAAAAATATCTTGAAGTTCGTCTACAGACGAAGAAGTGTACAAAAAATTATCAACGTACAGATTATTTTGAAGAAGAGAGGTACAGAGATCAGGAGGGTATTTTTTGGCGTGATGTTGTATCACAGCCCCTAGCACGTAAGGGCTGACAGCCAACCCGAAGATGATGGTGGCATAACGGTAAGTGAGTAACTCGCCATCAGCCTCCCAGAAAAAACAGAAGCGATTTCTGTCCTCTTCTAACTTTAATTTGATCTGGAGGAAGGCCTTTGAAATATCCGCCAGAACGATGAATTTGTTTGTTCTGAAGGACAGTAATAATTTAAATAGGGAAGCGATTAAATCTACCCCTGGATACGATGCCTGATTAAGTGAAGGACTACAACCTATCTTCAGGCTGCAGTTAAAGACGGGACGAATTTTTGTCGTCACTTGAAGGGCCTGTTTTATTATAGGTCTGTGGGGTATCCAGATGAATTTATGATAATCTTTCGGATGCACCTCCACAGCCTCCACAATACCTTCTTTTAGGTATTCCTTGAATATTTCCCCATACTTGTTAAGCAAGCCTTGAGCAGTCAATTTCTTTTTGACTCGTTGCATCGTAGCAAGAGCAACGTGATGATTTGATGGAACCTGCTCAAGAATATCTTGAAACCACGGAAGTTCCACGTGGTATCTTCCGTCTCGGAACTCTATCCCTTCGTGGAATCTCTTGATGAATATTTCGTCAATGGAACCCTGGTCCCGCTCCTCATTGATACCCAAAGACTCTAATTTATAGAGGTTCTCCAGGCCCAAGTCCAAATCAGACTCAGTGTGGGTATGTAAGAGTGGGTTGAAGTACGAAGGTACCGGTTCCACTACAAGATTGATTACATGTTCCGGGACGTTCCTGACAGATCTTTGAATATTTGAAGGTATGGGGAGCTCGGAATTCTGTCATGATTTTTTGACAGCTTTCGGCGAAGAATTCTTCCCAAAGATTTTTTCATTTTGGGAAGGTGACAAAAAAGATGTTACAGGCCCGAAAGGCACGTGCCCATGACAAGTTTCTAGGGCACTGCCCCGAATGCATTTTACCGTTTTAAAATGCTTTAATAAATGAAGAGCATCGATGCCCAGCAGCCCATGAATATTTGAAACCCTGTCAACATTATTATTTTGATAGTGACTATCTGCCACTTTGAAACCATTTTGGGTAATATTTTTCATAACCTCTGTCAGGCCTTTTACATAAAAGCCGATATCAAATTCAGGATCGATATTTACAGGTAGGCTAGAATATTTCCCACAACAAATGCCCATCTCTAAATTTAAAGACCGTAAGGATCTTAATTCCTCTCCCAAAAATGTTTTAATGGAGCTCTGATGACTAGGAAGACTATTTTCATTGACTCCCAATTTTTTAAGAATGCTCCTATGAAAATACGTGGACTGACTACCGAAATCGAGAAGCACGCGTACAGGGACTATTTTATTGCCCTTCTTGATGTTAAGGGAGAGAGTGGGCAGAATATTTTGACCCACGGATGAGGCTGTACCTGTATTTATACAGATATGATTAGAAGAGCCGCTGGCTTGACCATTTGCCTCATTCGCGACTGATGTTGACGGACGACTATCTTCCGAAAAGCCACCGGACACGTTTCTACTATTTTGAAAGCATAGAGCTGTTATGTGGGATTTTTGACCACATTTGCCGCATGGGTAACTAAGTCCATACCTCTTGGCAGGACACTTATTAGCGAAATGCTTGCTGCTTGAGCAGCTAAAGCACATGCGCAGCTCTTTACAGCGATCTCTCCTGCTTTCAGGAGAAGAATATACTTCACAAGAAATCATGCGATGATTTCTGTTGCAAAATTTACATTTCGAAATAAATGATTTAGAAGAATTTTTAAATCTCCCACTCTTTTGACTGCGTTCTGTTTCATCTTCCGACGATGAAGATTTCGAACTATCCTCTTCAAAGAAATCGAGTCCAAACTCCTTGAGCTCATGAATATATGCTCTCACTTCAGACAGGAATATACGAATATGTTCAGGATTATTCTCTAAAATAGGCGCAGAATCGATTTTATGAAACAGAGAATCAATAATATATGATTCGTCTAAGTAAAGGCTCTTTAATATTTCGAAAGCGACTTCCAAATTGGAGTCGACATTAGTTAAATGCTCAATATCTTTGAGCGCATTGCCTGATAACAATGACTTTAAATACTGCAATTTTGCAGCGCTAGAAATGTCTTTTCTGGCCCCATAAACATTTTGAAAGGACAGAATAAACGAGCGGAAAGAATGCCGGTCCCCCTCACCCCTGAACTCTTGACACTTTATTGCAGGAATTTTTACTTCCTGTTTTGATGCATGAATATTTTTGATTATATTCTGCATCTCTTGACGTGATATTCCGTCTTCAAGAGAGGCCTCTGAAGCTGCAGGAGGCGCAGACGGAGAAGAAGATGGAGAACTAAAACGCGGTGTCATACGCCAGATTAATTTTTCATTCTGGGTATGATAATGTACCGCTTCAATTATTTCCTCGTCCAAAATTGACGAGTCATACTGAAGAATGGAAGACTTTGTGATGACTTCTTCGATCAGAGCATCAAAGTTTTTAACTTCCTCCAATTTTGATTTAATTTCCTTCAGTTTTGAGGAAACGATGTGATTATCTTCCTGGCTTTCAGTGGCAGAAAGATCGAGAAGATTTTTGAAAAGGAGCGTGATTTTCCTTTTAATCACAGCTCTCAGTCTCTTAATAGGGGACAGTTTTGACTTAACCTCTTTCGTGAGGTCGACTAATTCTTCTGGAGAGAGAGTGTTATTGTCCTCCCTCCCAAAATTTTCACTGACACTGTCCTCCAACTCAGACACGATTTGTCTGAGTGATTCATCTTCGAAAAGAGACATTTTTGTAAAATGAATATTTGAAAAAAAACGCAAAAGCAAAAAATACGCAAAAAAAAAACGCAAAAAAAAAATGCTACTTATTATATGAGCAAAACGCACGATATTTACCACCACCTAAGATTTAATGGGCAATGATTGCGAAAGGACAATATAAAATACCCAAATAACCCAAAATAATAATTACCGCAAAGATACTAAATTGCCGAAATATTTTATATTTTTTTTTTTATAACGCAAAAATATTTAATATATTTGAAAGGAGAAGTCTCGATTATTTGAAACAATCCAGATATATATATAAATATCTGGACAGTTAACTAAAAAAATACTACAAAATTATATCTAAGAGACCGACTTCTCCACAAACGCAGCAGAATATATAACTAAAAAAATACTACAAAATTATATCTAAGAGATCGACATTATACATACATTGAAAATCTTTAATTTATAGGTCTAATCTGCAGAATATTTTTGATTCGATGCAGATTATTTCAAAGCGCAAACTTCTGCAGAATATATAATGTGTGTGTTTAAACAAAACTAATCAGTTTTTTACGAAAGACGATTTTTTAATGAGAAATATTTTTTCTTTCTCAGAATATTGAAAAAAGCAACTTTGCTTCACACACAAAATAGATAAATGAAGTAACGAAAAATTTCCACGTAGGAAATTTAAACTTTAAACGCCAGTATTTTACCGACTACGAAATACTAAATTTAAACTTTAAACGCCAGTAGTTTACCGACTACGAAATACTAAATTTTAGCGAGAAAAACAACTTTTAAATTTACAAACTTTTCTCAAGATAATATAATTGTTAAATTATATCATTTTATTGAATAGAGATCAGCATATTACGCTCATCAGAATATTAAAGACCAGCATAATACGCTCATCAGATTATAGAAAGTTCAGATTAAGAACTTGACGAAATTCTAAAAGAATTGAATATTGGCCAGTGCAATAATAGTTTAGATTATGTGCACTGCAAGTTAGAACATTTAAGAGAGTATACTCTTGAAAGCCTTAGGTCTTCACTATAACTAAAATAGTTAGTTAAATAGTGGGATATTACACTAGGTTAATTTTTAAGCTTATTGAGAAAAGTTTGTTTTCCCAAGCTCAAAACGAAGTAGTTGACCCGTTTTTAGCTTTCCAGAATGTTAAATTAAAATGCACATACAGAACGATCTTCGAATAAAGGAATATTTGAATATTAAACTTTAATTCAGCACGAAGCTTAACAGTGAAAATTGTTACTGGCTCGAAGCCTTACAACGAATGATTTTAAATGAGAACTTATCAGTTCAAAAAATAAAGGCGAATGAAATTTCAAATATCCAAAAACCGCTCTCTACTCTTTGCATTTGGCAACCCTCAGGTTTCCAAGAAATAACCTCTTTTCTGACAACTCTTGACTATAATTTTTATATCCTCACATTGCTTTCACGTTTTCCTAATTATTAATAAAACCCTGCTTATGGCAACATCAAAAAATC
>JABUQX010051152.1:22500-32500 GCA_015478945.1 Trachelipus rathkii
CGAGTTAAAGGAAAACAAATTTAAATAATCGTCACTCATTTTGAAATACCTTTTACAAACTGGTCAACTGGGATTTCAATGTAAGTTTTGCTTTACGTTTTTATATTATTTCTTCTATATATTTCCGAAACAATAATAGATTAAAATTACGCTAAATAGTTTTTTTTAGTTAAAAATGATTTCATATACTTTTCTCTTTCATTGTCGATTTAAAAGTTATAAATTGTTGTAGAAAGCAGAAACATATATCATTCGATTCAGCATGAAAATTGTGTTTTAGTGGCACCGAAAACCTAATTTCATTAAACCTGTCGCTTATGACCTTTGACCTTTCAAACTACGTTATATATTTAAAAAATAATAATCCTTTTGTTGTTCCTGAAACTTGGAAAGAGTTCCGAAGAGTTTCAAAATACAAAAGTGTCTAATATGAGGCGTGTCTTAATCGACCCAAATGGGATTCCTCTTCGGTTGCTGCGGGGAATCTCATTTTCTAATATATATTTTTTTTAATTTCAGAAAAGACGTTTCTCATTTTAATAATTAATTAGTCTCGTTTCTCGAAGCTTGTCAAACGCTTAACAAGCGTCGTTTCTCGACGCATGTTAAGTGTTTGAACCTGTTTGAAATAGTTTTTTCCAGCGATTTTTTGTAAGGCATATGGCGTTGACAAGGCGCTCCTGCATGGGCGTAACTAGGGGAGGGGGAGAAGGAGGGGGAGGGGATGGAGCATAGTCCTTCAATTGCCACCTAGCTACCCTCATCCAATGGATTTGGTTAGTCAACAAGAATTCATAACAAGCATACTGAAATTTTCAGTTAAAGAGGTCAAGCCTCCCCCAGACAAATTCCTTACGACAATGTGCTGCTGGCATAATTAGCCATACAAACCTCACTCGGAAACCGATTTTAAACTGCGCTAAACTCCTACAATTGATCTCAAACACTTAGACATTAGGAACTTTGCTACTTAGCCTTAAAACGTACTTATTTTACAAATATTTAGAGCGTAATAACTTAGGCCGAAGGCATAAGGCCTATGATGATAATGATAATGATAATGATAATAATCCAGTTTATTTATGTCCATATAAAATCTGGACGTTGACTCGCAGCAACTTTTGAAATATGTATGCAAAATTTGGTGGATTGACAAATATGCTAGTATTTAACAAACTTTTAAAAAACTGGAGAAGAGCAATTATTGACAATAAAAAAAAATTTTATTTCTGATTTTCCCTCTTTCAATATATTTTTTACTTTTCATAACCTTCTTTCTCATTATCTCCGGTGGTTCTGTAGAAGCCCTTAATTGCTGCCACCATTCACCCTTTAAATCTATCAATCAATAATAGGGTTTCTTTAGACCCTGCACTATTTCCTTATTGTTATTATTTTTTTTATACTTTTAAATGCTGAGTATCTCTGTCATTTCATCGTCTATCCACTCCTATGCTGACTGCAACACACTTTACTACTCTTTTTTTTCCTTTTAAAATGCGTCCAGTCAACAGCGAACAGGTTGGTGCTAGGAGAATGATATTGGGGCAACTAACATCTGACAATTCTTGTATTTCTAGCTGATGCAGAAAAAATTTAGTTGCTTTCGGTGCTTCACAAATTTCGAAAGCACACAAGTCAAAACGCTAGACTATATCGCAAGCTTCGATTTGTCCAGCAGTAGAAATGCCGACGACGTGAGTATCAAGGGTCAAGGGTCAAGGGTCAAGGGTCAAGGGTCAAAGAGTTGGGAAGGGAGATCACCATTTGAGAACCCACTGGATCAGGAGTAACGAAATCTGGTGATCTGAAATATGATTTGAAGTTTTAAGGCGTTTCCAAATCTTTTTGATAATGATAGATTTGAACGCTTTGGAAAGAACAAAGTTTAAAGCAATAGGAACACAGTTAGAGGGTTAAGACGAGTCTCCCCTTTTTGGTCACAGATTAAATGAGCTCACGTTTCCAACAAAGGAATGGAAAGTTGAAGTTGATAGGAATAGACGTGAAATAATTTGCCAAAACATATTTCAAGCTCGAAATCAAAAGTTTTACTTAACACAGGCGGTAAAACTTTAGAAATATAAGTCTTACTTAGTGTTTAATGATAATATATTAGATATATATATATATATATATATTATTTATTATATATATATATATATATATATATATATATATATATATATATATATATATATATATATATATATATATATATATATATATATAGAGAGAGAGAGAGAGAGAGAGAGAGAGAGAGTCACAAATTAGTATCTTAATAATAATAATAATAATAATAATAATAATAATAATAATAATAATAATAATAATAATAATAATAATAATAATAATAATAATAATAATGCTAATAATAATGCTAATAATAATGCTAATAATAATGCTAATAATAATGCTAATAATAATGCTAATAATAATGCTAATAATAATGCTAATAATAATAATAATAATAATAATAATAATAATAATAATAATAATAATAATAATAATAATAATAATAATAATAATAATAATAATAATAATAATAATAATAATAATAATAATAATAATAATAATAATAATAATAATAAAAATAATAAAAATAATAAAAATAATAATAATAATAAAAATAATAATAATAATAATAATAATAATAATAATATTCTGAATATGAAAAGAAAAATACGGGAAATGAAAACACCACAGTTATCAGCTTTAACAGCTACCATTGGAAGACCGTAATGGAAATCGAATTTAAAGTTAGAGAGAGATGAAAACAAATTATATATTGAAGACAAAAAAAATTAGCCTAAGTACAAATCATAGAGTTGGACAAGAATCAGAATGGTTCTAGATTCGAATGCTTGTGGAAATTTACTCTTCATCAGCTCCCATGATGGCTTATAACCATTTAATACTACACGTTGTCTCCTTTACACTTACTGCTCTTGCGTTCAGTTATGCAACATGTCATTCATACCACACTGAAATAAGGCAATTTGTGCAAAAGCCTTCCATAGGGGTTTCATTTCCAAATCTTTGCTAAAATCCAAATAAACAATATCAAACGACTCTCCATTATCCACTCACTTCGTAATATACTCCATAAATTCCAAAAAATATTTATCTTACATGAACTACCTTTTCTGAAACCTTGGATAAGTTTCTAATGTCTCATTATCGGGGAAGATAATTTTGAACTCGAATTATTCAATATTTTTTCTAAAGCTTCACCAGTAATTACCAGCTTGCTAAATAATTACCGATATTGAAAAAATTTCTTTACATACTTCATAAAAGGTTAAAATAAATAAATAAAAATACTAATAGTTTTATTTAGACAAAAATAGAGATTGAACAGAGTTAGGCAACATTATTTTCAAAATACAAAAGTAATGCAAACCATTGTTCTATTACTAGATATTCCAAATAATAATAATAATAATAATAATAATAATAATAATAATAATAATAATAATAATAATAATAATAATAATAATAATAATAATAATAATAATAATATATAATAATTAATAATAATTAATAATAATAATAATAATAATAATAAATAATAATAATATAATAATAATAATATATAATAAATAATAATAATAATAATAATAATAATAATAATAATAATAATAATAATAATAATAATAATAATAATAATAATAATAATAAGGACTTGCATTTTACTATTATTTAGTATTGTTTATTTATATTGAACAAATAAAAAATTAATGAAAATTTATGAAAATGGTTTCTTAAAATCGGTTTCAAAATAATAATAATAATAATAATAATAATAATAATAATAATAATAATAATAATAATAATAATAATAATAATAATAATAATAATAATAATAATAATAATAATAAGTACACTACATTTGTATGTGCGCTTGTTTTAAAATAAAACAAAACTTAAATTAAGGAAGAAATGCACTTATATTAAATTAATAATTAAAATTAGAATTAAAATTTAAAGTTACTCCTAAATAATAATAATAATAATAATAATAATAATAATAATAATAATAATAATAATAATAATAATAATAATAATAATAATAATAATAATAATAATAATAATAATAATAATAAATTAATAGTCAATTAAAATAAAAATAAAAATACAATTAAAATTAAGTTCGAAATTAGGTTATATATTTTTTGGTCAAAATTGAAACTTAAAAAATGACTCAAACAATTTAAAGAGATGACAAAATGCCCAAATTTTATCTAACAATTTCTTATATCTTTACATAATTTATCATTTACGGGCTTTAAATAAATAAAAATATATTTTTTTAATTAGTGAAAATTATTTCGTTGGCAACTATATTAATTTAATATTAATTATCAACTATCTGGAATGGGTACAAAATCACCATCTATAGATATTTAGATTTAATTACAATAATATATATATATATATATATATATAAATATATATATTATATATTATATATATATATATATATATTATATATATTATTATTAATTATATATATATATATTATAGTATATATAAAACTTTTTTTTTTTTTATATATATAATATATATATATATATTATATATATATATATATATATATATATATATAAAACCTCTGGTAGAAAATGGTCAGAGTACTACCAATGTACATCAATTCCAATAATAATAAAAAATAAATTCAGACCATAATTACAGACAAATATGTTAGATGTACAGAGTTTGGATTGATGTAAAGGAATTAGAGAAAATTTACAAGGAAAAATGTTCAAGACTTTACTAGGGTACACATGAAGAATGAGAATAACTGTCAAATCTAAGGTCAAAATTGAACAGATGAAGGAATGAGACTTTATAGATAATGAGTGGCACGATTTCTCCTCAATGAAGGGGTTATGCGAATTGAAAGTTCTAAAGAA
Organism: Trachelipus rathkii; assembly: GCA_015478945.1. Taxonomy (NCBI): domain Eukaryota; kingdom Metazoa; phylum Arthropoda; class Malacostraca; order Isopoda; family Trachelipodidae; genus Trachelipus; species Trachelipus rathkii. The sequence goes on from JABUQX010051152.1 coordinate 27,417, forward strand.
GAATATCCGTTGTATTATCAATAGTATAATTAGGGATGAAGCAGTTCAACATCCAGAGATTTTGGAGTAATTCAGTGATTGGGAGAGGTCTTATGAAGAGCTGTATAAGTGTAACAACTTCAGATATGTAAAGCACACTCCATACAAGAACATCCAACACCCCTATGCCGAAGAATAGACTGAGGTAGTAGGGTGAAGCTATTGTGAATGCGTTTTAGAACGTCTAACTTCTTTTGAAATTTGTTTAGCAATAGAAACAATATAATGTTCTCAAAAAAGAATATAAAAATGAAAAAGAAACAAAAATTTTTTTTTGTCAAAGTAGTTTCTGTGTCAACAAAGAAGACGTTGTAGTTATATGGAAAATTATAACATTAATATTACAGCATTTGTTAAATTATGATAAAAATATTTTCAATAAATTTTAGTATCCCTTAAAATTGTATTCTCTCTCATTGTATTTTAATGGGATAACTAATATGTTTTGTAAGTACATATGTATTCGATTCTAATTTAACAATTATGTATTGTAAAATTAAATTAAAGTCTGAAAAAAATCGTAGAAACTAAATATAAAATAATACAAAAAAACTTCTTTGTTCATCATTTTGTAAATTCAGATTATATATATATATATATATATATATATATATATATATATATATATATATATATATATATATATATTATTATATATTATTATATAATATATATATATATATCTATTTAAGTATTTATATTTATATGTAACTTTTATGTATTTATATTTATATCATTAAATTATTTTTTTTATCTTTAGATATAGATATTATTTCTATCTATTTTATCTCTTTTTATTTGTATTATAGATATGTATTTATTATATTATATTATATATATATATATATTATATATATATATATATTATATATAGGGCTATATATATATATATTATATATATATATATATATACTATATATAATACTATATATATATATATATATATTATATATATTATATTATATATATAATATATCATATACTATATATTATATTATTATATATATATATATATTAATAATATATAATATATATAATATAGTATATATATTATATATATAATATATAATATATTATATATATATATATATATATATGATATATATATTATATATATATATATATATATATATATATATAAACTTCAATGTAATATTGAAAAAAAAACAGTTTACTTCAAAACTTCTCTACCATTACATAATATAAAAAACAATTGTTTAAATACATAGAACCCTCTTTTAATTGTTACTTCACTACTGAGATTTACAATGTATTATTTAGGTACACACTGGTGATGAAAGAACCAATGAGGTAGTGAGAAGATAAACACTACGTGAATTGAATAGCTATACTGAAAATATTCAATACTATAATTGTACTAATATAAATTTAAATGTTTTTACACAACATATGCACAGCACCACAAATTTTTAATCATGCTTTCTTAAATATCGATATAGTTGTGCGAACTTGAAATTCTTTATAGTGCAATTTACTTATGTATAAATTGGTGATAAATTTACTTATCTTATATATATATTATATATACTTTATAAATATACTAGGATAGAGATATGGAGAGATAATAGAGATATATATTATATATATAAGTGATATATATATATATATATATATATATATATATATATAATTAGTAAACCATTTTGTTTAGAACAATTTATCTTAATAGTAATTTTAAAGCTCGGTAAAATTAATTAGGTTTAGTAAAAAAAAAAAAACGGAAACGTTTTTCTAATAACTAAATATTCATTTATAACTACATAACTACCAGTCCATCACACTTCAATTACACAAATTTTTTTCTTTTCTTTTTTAAATTAAACTTAAAATTAAAAATGTTTCTATCGTACTTTCGAAAGAAATAATAAATTAATAAAATGAATTATATATTTTTCTTCTTTTGTTTTGTTTTTTAATAGAATTATGATAATATTCTTACGTATAAAGACCACTAAGGTTGCTTCAGATGAGTCCCTTTGTTTGCAGAATTGAAAGAAGGATGTAAATAATCCACAAGAAAACGAGGAATATTCCGCAGCCATATTTACTGCCATTAGGTCCTCCAAGTTCAGCTTTGCCGGAGCATGGCATAAACCTGAAAAAAAGTTGCATATTATTTTTTTTTTTTTTCATCCAATATATTACTTTCATTTTATACTTTAGTGAGAATGGGACCAATAAACTCAATTGTAAGTGAATACCAAAGGATACAAATTCCTAGGAAAGACTAAAGATTAGCTGAAAAAGAGCTGGTAATCTTAACATATATAACTCACTGTTCAACATATGCCATTTAGAATAAAGACTTTACGCTTAGTATTCAAAAGAATATTATTAACGGATTTCTTACCTTCTTGCGATTATAACTGCAAGGCAAACTATGGAAAGGCCTGTAAAAATTCCAACACTAAAACCAAGTCCACCTGCTTCAACTCTAAATACAGTACCCTGCCAAAAAAAAAAAAAAAAAAATTAATAAAAAAAATAATAATAAAAAAAAAAAAATTAATAATAATAATAATAATAATAATAATAATAATAATAATAATAATAATAATAATAATAATAATAATAATAATAATAATAATAATAATAATAATAATAATAATAATAATCATAAAAAGAAAAATAGATTTATTAAATTAAAATAGAGATTGTCGTCAAATATTAATCATTTTTATGAAAAATGAAAGTAATTGAATCATTCACTCTACATCAAATGGTTAGAAGCTATATTCTTTATTTTAGGCTACTCCTTAGAACTCAAACGTACAAAAATATAGCATAGATTAAAATAGGTTTGGCAATGAGTGAAAGATAAACAATACTTAATCATTTAAAAATGCAAATATTGAGTTTCAAAAATCAATCACTTGCAAAGCTAGACGCCTTGAGTATATTTTATATTAACTTCGAATAAATTGCTACTTAATTATCATTTCTCTAGGTATAAATGTAAATAGAATTTTTCATGTACATTTATTTGAAGTATCTTCCTTAATGAAGAATCATAAATAAGTTGAGAGATTTTACAGAAGCAAAGCTTCTATACACCATTCTAAATATATTATTTTTATATTGTATAACTAATCTAGTTCTCCATTTAAAGGGGAAAGAGGTCCCTTGTTTAATGCAATTGTTTCTACGCTCTTTAATAAAAGTATTTAGAAATTATAGTTCTTCTTGAGAAGCTAATTTTCTTCTTATCTTATATGTTCCAAAATTTATCTTACAGAGAGTAAATTTTGATTCATTTTTATTAAATACGATTTTACATGAACAACAAATAAAATCGTACTTACGTTAACTTGATGGTATATTGCTGCTATTAACCATGGTAGTCCTAAACCAAGGAATACATTAACAGAGTTGCTGCCAGTTACATTTCCAATTGCATTGTCGGCGTATTTTTCTTGAACTGCTGCCGTCTTCGAGGCAAATGTATCGGGAAGAGAGGTACCCAAAGCAACCAAAGTGATAGCTGATATATATATATATATATATATATATATATATATATATATATTATATTATATATATTATATATATATATATATATAATATATATATATATATATATTATATATATTATTATATATATATATATATTGATGATCTGCCAAAATTTTAATCGGTTCTCTGTTTGCGCCGTTTTCGTTTTTTGCATTTGTGTTTACGAAACGTAAGAATGCTAAAGTTTGCGTTCGTTTTTGTTTCCTACAAAATTTTAGGAAAATGCCACCAAACAAAAGGAATTTCCTAAACCCTATAAGGTTGCTATTTCCGTGCTTGCCGAATTTAGGAAAATGTTTATGAAAAAATGTAAACAAACAAAATGGCGGCGTAGAGTTTCGTTTGTATTTTTCATGGTCATAAGATTAGCTTTAAATCTAATTTCTTCCAAAATCGATAAACTCCATCACAATAGTTGATCAATTATTTGTAATATAAACCTTGTTATTTTTTTATTTCTGTTTATTCTAAAACCACGTGCTCCATCACAACAGCTCATCAAAATTTTTGTAAATAAACGTTCGTTTATGTACAAAATTCGTTCTAAAAATGGATTAGCATTTCTTATCGAACGCAAGCACAAGTGACAAAAACGATAAAAGCTAACTTCCGATTACGTTTCTATATTTCGTATTATATACACGGATGTGGATAATCCACAATAAAATCTCAACGTCTAATAGTTCATAAAGTCTCTAATATATGAATATATTCCGTTTATTTCCAACACGTTCAGAATTGGCAACTCGTATTTCAATATTTTAAGTTTTTGACAGTAAAATACGTTTAATTTTATAAATATAATATAATAACAATCTTTTGCCGTATAGAATCTATATGCTTAAGTAAATCTACATTTCATACCTGTAATTGAATCTTCAAGTCCAACAATACAACCAAATATGCCAGCAAGATCTCCTATAATAGCTGTGAGGAGACCAATGAAGCCTAGGGACACGAAGAAGCACAGCCATCCTCCTAGTATCGAAGGAGGTGGAACCAAGGCAAAGATGATCTAGATTTTATATATATATATATATATATATATATACTATATATATATATATTATATATATATATATATATATATATATATATATATATAATATATATATATATATAATATAAAAAAATATATATATATATTTATATATATATATATATATATATATATATATAATATATATAATATATATATATATATATATATATATATATATAAATATATATATATATATATATACTTTGGAGATTGGAGTCACCCCTTCAAACTGATAATTTCAATTAAAAGTTTTAATTGAAATAAATCTTTAAAAATATATAAGTATTAATTTAAAACTTATATATTTTTAAAGATTTATATTTTAATAGAACATAAAAGAATTTGCAGTTCACAATATTAAAATTCAATAAATTATTACGATAAAGGATGTATGAGCTAGAGATTTTTCTCCTTAATAGCTTAAGTAAAAATCATTCTTCCCATTTAATAGCTAGCATTATGATATCTT
>JABUQX010051152.1:37500-50000 GCA_015478945.1 Trachelipus rathkii
GTATATAAATATATAATATAATAATATATATATATATATATATATATATTATCTATATTATATAATATAATAATATATATATATATATATACTATATATATATATATATATATATATATATATATATATATATCTTTCATGTAAGCTAGCACTATAAATTACCTCGGTATGTTTAAATACTAGGACTCCTTCGCCACCTTGAAAATCTTTTCCGTTAATAGCCGATTTATCAATTGTTTTCCATTTGACAGAAATTTCACCATCGGCGCCATTTTTCCTAACAACGTTTATGATAGCATCACCAATGCTCTCCTTCACTAGAAAACCTCTCTTCTCGAACATAACAACTCCAGGCTCTGCAAGAATATTAAATTATAGCATGAGTATATTTCCTTTCACTTTTCACTTCTTAGAAATTTAAAAATAGAAGCAAAGAAAATTGTGCACTTCAAATATTCAGTGATATTTTATTCTGGAATAAAGAATTTTTCATAAAAAATGATGATCTTTGTCCAGTAACCAGATAGCAAAAGAATCCCAACTTTAAAATTTTAACTTAATCATTTTGCTGATCGTAATATTCCTTATTATTATTTCAAGTTATGGTGTACCTTCATTAATAAATAAATTTCTAATGGTCAAAATTCAAGACTTCTTTGAAGACATTGTTGCTATTTGCTTGTTATTAAAATTTTAACAATAGCACAAGAATAATATCTTAATTTTTGTTGTTTAACAGTTATAAGCTGCTTTCGCTGACACCGAAGGATTTTTATTGACAAAACAAGATCGATCTTCTTATTGGATACGTCTTTTGAATCTTCAAGTAATATAAAAGTAAATAATTAAAAACAAAATTGGCTCCTCTATGAAATACAAAATGAATTTTGAATTCTACTCATTATTATAAATTGGGAATTTCCATTTAATTGAATTTGAAGTTGCCAAAATTTGAAATTTAAAATTGCGAGAGATATCAATCTTGCGTTATGGCATTGGTTTTCTTCAGAAAACAGACATTTGTAAACCGACCCATTGAGCTTTAATAACATTGTATACAATTAATAATATAATTAACCTAATTAATTGTTTGTTATACCCCTGGAAGTATTTCCGATTTACCTTAAATTGAAAAGTTTCATTATTAATATAATGTAATTTTTCGCTTTTGTCATTTGTGCTTACGCTCGATAAAAAATGCTTGCACAGTTTTAGCACGAATTTCGTGCATAAACGACCGCGATTTCGTGTTAGGTTTATTTTTGTTAACAAACAATTGGAATCAGCTGTTGTGAAGGAGCACGTGGATTTGGAATAAACAAATAAAAAAATAACAAATGGCTTATATTACAAATAATTGATCAACTATTGTGATGAGTTTATATCGATTTGGAAGAAATTAGATTTAAAGCTAATTTTATTGAATGAAACATTCATCCATTCAAACGGGTCTACCAAGCCGCCATCTTGTCTGTTTACATTTTTTCTTAGGATAGTGCTAAATTCGGCAAGCACAGGAAATAGTAACCTTGCAGAATTAGCAGAATTAAGGAAATTCCTACGTTTGGTGAGCATTTTTTAAGATTTTGCGCCGTTTGACATAAACGGACGCAAACTCAAGCATTTCTTACGTTTCGTAAGCACAATTGCAAAAACGAAACCACCTTAAATTACACAATCTAAGCTGCATGGTAGAAATAACTGTTCAAGAGAATAATGGGAAAGAAGATTACGAGAGTCAACTAGGTTAGAAATTGAGAAAAAAAGATGAAAAAGATAGACTTTTAAGATAAGTATTATCAATAGATCCATCAGGGTGTGTAAGTTGAAGAATGGCTGATTCAAAGAAGATTTTATTGATGATTTTTGTCAGCAGGAAAACCATAGAGTTAGCGAACTTTTCTTTACTGAAAGCACACTTAGTTCGTTGAATGATTTCCCTGAAACGTTTCTGAGTCTGTATCTCAAACAAAAGCAAAAGTTAGGAGGAAAGATAGGGAAGTTATATAATAGTTTCAAAATTAGCGCGTAAGCCACAGACATCGAAAAAGTGCATAGAAAGCTCGCGTATACGCTTTCACAAATTCCTATCAACTAACCCCACACACAGGTACAAACGTATAGTTTTTATAATCATAAAAAAACTAACCTAAAATTAAATAAAATTATATGCAAAAAAAAAAAAATCAAAAAATCAAAATTTTAAAATACAACGATAATATTTAACACCTTTAAAATTACTACCCTAAAATATATTTCTTAAAGTACTTTCATTTGCATTAAACTAAAAAACAGGCTCCTTACCACAAAATCTATATGAATAATAATAATAATAAAAATAAAAATAAAAATGATAACTTAAAATAATAATAATAATAAATAAATAATAATAAAAAAAATAATAATAATAATAATAATAAATAATAATAATAATAATAATAATAATAATAATAATAATAATAATAATAATAATAATAATAATAATAATAATAATAATAATAATAAATAATAATAATTTATCACATCTATAAATGATTTACAAAAACGTAGATTTTATGTACGTCTTCCAAAAAGGTGGGCTTCATATTTCATCAAACCCAAGCTGTGCTTTTTAGCAAATTAGTTCCGATAAATATCGATACGTAAATTATAATAATAAAAAAAATGGGACAAAAATGGGAAAAATGAAAAATTTTCGGTATTAAAAAATCACACTTGTGATACATCTGTTCTTTAGATTTTGAACATAAAGGTTAAAACACTTGTGCAGTAAAAATTTTATATTTACATACCAATGACTGGATATTTCCAAAAATAAAAAATGAAAACAAAAAGTAAAGACGAAATTGATTAATATTAATTGATTGATTAATATTAATTGATTAATATTAATTGATTGATTAATATTAATTGATTAATTAGTGTAATTCAAAAACTTATTTACAAAGAACGCTAGAAAGGACAAAATTATTCCGTTTCCAAATGCTTACCGTCATCATTTAAGATCGTGATCTCCATGATAGAAATTCGGCCAAGTTGGACATTTTTGGTGTCTTCTTCGTCATTAGTGTAGATAAGGGAAATTTTAAGGAAAAATTCTTCATCAGGTTCCCACTGGTTGTCGTTTACGATTTCAACCATAACCTAATTTATTAATGTTGAAAAGAATAAAATCACAAAAAATATTAACTAAATGCTCGGAAAAAATATGTGTAATTAACTACATGGCTTTATAAGGAGTTGAAATTACAACTTAATTTTCCATATAATTACTTAACATTTTTTACTCTAAAAACACGAAATACGGAAATCGGATAAAATATTTTTGTCTTTAAAAATAAATAAAATTAATTGATAGAAAATATATTTTTTTCATTTTTAATATAAATTATTTTTCTTACAATTTATTAACTATAAAAGAAAAGATTGCAAATAATATATATTACTTTTTGAAAATGAAACAACCAACTGTTAACATTCTTATACTCTTTATAGAAAAAAAAAAAGAGTGGATAAAAATCAACTCCTTAAAAAATGAAATAAATGATAAACACTTAACTCTGAAAAACAATAATAAATAAAACATTCTTACTCTTTAAAAGAGAAACAAATAGATAATGACACTTTTAACTCTTTTTAAAAAAAAGATAAACATTCAAAATACACTTGTTTATTCCTTAAAAAAAAGAAATGGTAGGGATATATATATATATATATATATATATATATATATATATATATTATATATATATATAATATATTATAATATATAGTATATATAATATCAATTTTATAATATATATAAATATATATATATATATATATATATATATATCAAGTTTTTTCTTTTTCTTTTTATGACATACCTCTTTTTCAGTTTCTCCTGCTTCAAAAGTAATAACTTCGTTGATTTTAATGTAGTCTTCTTCCACTACGGCTGTTCCGTCAATTGTTTCTACCCTATAAATTAAAATTTATTTTTAAATTTATTTTTAAATAATTACAGTATAAATTATAGAAAAGAGAATTGGGTGAGCACCGCAATTTTCTGAACAGCACCTTCTCTTTTGCAATGTGCACCGCACCTTCATATTTTAATAACCGGACCGCACCGGATCACTGAAATTGTGTACCATATCGCATCGCTCCGAACTGGTGAGTTGGTCAATCTTAATTAAGAATCTCATTTAAAATGAAAATATAAAACGATGTAATGATAATTACACACCTAACTTTCACTCTGTTATCGGTTCTTCCAGTCCTGCAAATCTGGACAGGAAACTTGCCAATATTCTCCATAACTGAACAAGAAGCAGAATGGAAGTCTATTATTGCGTTCTCGTGAGGAGCAACCTAAAGATAAATATTTTCAATGGGAAAAAAAATATTTTATTTAAACTGGTTTAGAAAGTGGCATAATATTATTCTTAATATATTTTGGTATCATGAAATGTAAGTATAATCTTCAGAGCTTTCAAATCTTACAACAATTGGCATTCTTATTTAATATTAAGTTAAGAAACTTTTATAACTTTTAATGATTTTGCTTACCTTCGGAACATCTCCGAGTGTCGGAGCATCTGGGTGTTCGTTCATAGCGCTATATACCTACAAAAGTGCAATGGAATCAGTGCAAAGCTAGAAAAACTTATCAATATCGTTATTTTTTCAAAAAATATTTCACTGTACTCTAGGCTACATATCTACACTACCTAGCGCCTACTATATATATATACTACAAACATTACTTAGCAAGACTAATATCAACTATAATAAGGTCAAGTTTTTGCATTGTTATTAATATTATTACACAAATATTTTTTTTTTTCAAAAAAGGTAAAAATTTAGTATTTAAGTTAAAATATTCCAATAATAAAAAAAAATTGATAGAAAAAGACGTCAGTGAGTATTTCGTCTTATTAATAGGGTTAATAACAAAAAATATTGAAAAAATGCCACTAAACTTGACCTTTAAAATCGTTACTCTAAAACGATGAACTACGTTAAATAAAGAAATCATGCAACCTAAGAAATCAATTTACATGAAATGGTTAAACATAATCTTACTTAACCAAAAAAAAAAATATATATAGAATAAAGTTTAAAAATGTCGCTAGGAAATTTAATTTAAAAAAAAAAAACGAAAAAAAAACGAAAAAAAAAAAGAAATGAAAAAGACCTTAATAAATTAAGAGGGATCCGCGCGTGCAAGGAGTACTCCATCAAACACTAACTTACCAAAGCTTTTCATGAATAAATTTTTTGAATATAACTTTAAAAGAAAGCCTTTCAAAGAATCAAGTTTTTATCTATGTTTTTTTAAAGGGTTTCAAACTTTCAATTAATAAATTCATACCATTCCTAATAGTTCAGGATATTTCTTAAGAATCTATAAGAAAGTAAATAGAGAAGTTAAAAAGTTAAAAGTTAAAGTTTAAAGTTAAAGTATAAAGTTAGGTAAAAAAGTTGTGCAAAATAAATGAACTTTGGAGTAAAATATGTAAAACATATTAACTAAAATTGTGACATTAAGAAGTTAGGTTAAATATTGTGCCAAATAAATCTAAGGAATATTTAACTAAGTTTATGAAACATATATTTTTTTATTAAAATTATTAGACATCATAGAAGTTAGGTAAAGATATTGTGCAAAATAATTCCATTTTGGGCTAGGTTATGAAAAATTGTTTTTTATATTAAAATTGTCAGACATTGAAGTTTGGTATAAAATTGTGCAAAATAAATTAAAGTAATCTATACTAAGTTATTTTTTTCTAAAGATTACTAAACATTATAGAAGTTATAGATATTTAAGTTAAGAAAGTTGTGCAAAAAGAATCATAGTATTTTGGATTAAGTTTGAAAATTTTCATTTTGGGTTTTTGAAAACTTAGAAGACTTATAAAAAAAGAAATTGCTTAAATACGTCGACGATTTCATATTGAAATTGCTATTACTAATGCCTACAAATACATTGTTAAATAAAATAGCTAGAATATTGATATGATGATATACTAAAATTCATACACTAGAAAAACATCATCATAAAATTAAAGTGAATTCGCTGGTCAGCAAATTGTTAAAAATATTTCAAAACGTTAAAATAAAAATAAAAAATAATTACTAATGGTAACGAATTTTGAAATAATTTCACTTATAATTAATACATAAGTTCCCAATTACATTAGCATTCACAATTATGATATTTATTACAGGGAGTACAAAGTATTTTAAATACTTTAAATTACTTATTAAATTATCTGCATTTAAATATTCAATATTAACTAATTTTAAGTACTTAAAAGTTTACTTCAAGAATATATATAACACAATAATAAAAATCAAAATGCTTAAATAATTTCAGTTAATAAAAAAATAAATAAATATAAAAAATACTTATCTCAATGATTTCGATTATATTATTTTTAGGTTATTTTGAAAAAAAGAAATTATTTTATTTTTTTCAATACAAGAGGTCAAATTATATATATATATATATATATATATATATATATAAATAGGTAGAATTGAGTATATACTATATAAATAATATATATATATATATATATATATATATATATATATATATATATATATATATATATTATATATATATATATATATTTATATATATATATATATATATATATATATATATATATATATATATATATATTATATATACTAATATATATATATATAATATATATATAATATATATATATTAATATATATATATATATATAATATTATATAAATATATATATATATTATATACATATATATATATTATATAATATATATATATATATATAGTATATATATATATATATATATTAAATATATACTAATATATATGAAATATTATATTATATATATACTATATATATATATATATATATATAGTATATATATATATATATATATATAATTATATATACTATATATATATATATATATAATAATATATCATATATATAAACTGACTATCTCGTTTTAAATATTTTAAATTGCACAAATTAAAATTATATTTTAAATTATTATTATTATTATTATTATTATTATTATTATTATTATTATTATTATTATTATTATTATTATTATTATTATTATTATTATTATTATTATTATTATTATTATTATTATTATTATTATTATTATTATTATTATTATTTTTATTATTATTAAATAGAAAAACTGGGTTTAGCAAAAGCATATCTTGAGAACTTTGATAGTAGTACATTTAATATATGTAAGGGATGGATATTAATAAAACTAGGGTACATTATTGTAATAAAAAATGGGGTACTTTTATATTAATTTTTTAAACTTACTGATGTTGAATCTTTCTTTGAGAGCTTTCATACGGACGAAGGAGAAAATTTTGTGTAAAATAATTCATATTATATAAAGTATATATTTAAAAGTAAAGAAATCTTTAAAACCTCCGTCTGCGCTCTTCTGAGAGATTTACGATAGGTTTGGCAGAATTTTTGTTTCATTTTAATATTCATTTTATTGTTATATTCCCCTCCTTGAAAAGGGCCCTGCCTGTGTGTGGTGGTGACCTGTTAAAGAAAAAAGGGTGGACGAGCTAGTAACTAAGTAGGAGCTGGTAACTCAAAAGGGGGGCGTTCAATTTTATTATTTTGGAAGTGAAATTTGGATATAAAAACTTGGCCCACAATTTTCGTCAGATTTACGTTAAATTAAAAAACAAAACGGCGATTTTCTAGCTCTAAACCATTAATCTCTAGCATTTTTCTGTGTATATATAGGTTTGCATTATATTTTCATTTGAAGAATATGTATCATTTTTACATTTTTGAGTAGCGGGAAAAACCTTTTTCCAGAGTAACTTGAAACGATTGGGTGTACAAAAAAAAAATATTATGGAATTAAGAAAGTATATCTCTGTCAACTACAAATGCTCTTAAAATTTTATGTTGATCAGATGAACAGAAAAAATCTCAATTTTTCATTAATGACCAACAAATTTTACGATTACTAGAAATTGGTGGCAGATATCAAAAATCCCATAACAATATTTTAGATAATGGTTCCAGCTTTGTGTATATGCAAGTTTGAAATGATTTAAACAAAATAATGGTTAGCCCACCACCCAAAAACAAAAGCCACAAGTTTTTCTTCAAATGAAAACCCTATATAGCGGAAATAGGTGTTTTAGAGCTAGAAAAACAGCGAATTTTGGCTTTAATTTGATATAAATTGAATGAAAATTAAAAAGAAATAAAGTGGTGCTTAAGTTCCACCCTATTGAAATTCCCCTTCCAAATTGACTAAATCAAACCCTTCCCCTCAAATATAAGCATAGAATAAACACTGCATTTTCGGACCTAATTCAAGGTACAAAAGGTACCAATATTTTAGCTACAATTTCATTTTAAACCTGATTTTTTACGAGCTCTTATGTAAAATAGTTTATAAAACAAAACATTTCTTTCCAAGAAGAATAATGTATTTCACGAAATATAAAGATTTATTTATATTTGATTTTACATATATTTTGATTTCAAAAACTATTATATATATATATATATATATATATTATATATATATATATATATATAATATATATATATAATATCTATAATTAGTATATATATATATATGATATACATTATATATATAATAAGAGAGAGAGAGAGGAGAAGAGAGAGAGAGAGAGAAGAGAGAACGAGAGAAAGTGAAAAAAAAGAAAGATATGAAAACACAACAGATAGAAAGATGAAAGAGAGAGAGAGAGAAGAGAGAGAGAGAGAGGAGAGAGGAGAAAGAAAAAGAGCCGAATTAGAAGAATACAACAAACTATAATAGACGAAAATGATGAGAAAGAGAGAAAGAGAAAGAGAAAGAGAAAGATTAAAGAGAGAGAGAGAAAGAGAAGAAAAGAGAAAGAGAAAGAGAAAGATATATATATATATATATATATAATATAATAGATATATATATATAATATATATATATATATATATATATATAAAGGTTCTGGAATGTAAATATAAATAAAAAACATATAAATATATATATTATAGAGAGAGAGAGCAGACGAGAGAGAGCAGGAGAGAGAGAGAGAGAGCAGAGAGGTCTTGTTGTGATACAGAATGGTTATTTTTTGTATTTGTTTTTTATTTTTATATTTATTAATTTTTAGTAGTAAAGCATTGCTTTTAAAGTTGCTAAATATGAAATAATAGGTCCCTAATTTTCCTATTTATAACACTTGGTCTATGGGCAAAGAATCAATTAGAGCAAATTTAGCAAGTTTGCTCGATTTTCATGAAACTTACAGAAATGTTTAAAATCATTTAAAAAAGGAAAAATTAAAAAAAAAAAAATGAGCCTGACAAAAAAAAAAATTTCAAATTTTAATTTTTAAAAAATATTTACCGCCAGATGTTTCTTTTATTTGATTTTTATCGGTTTATATAGATTTATAGTACTGAAGCTGTTTTATTATTTTTTTCAGCACTCACGGTTGGCGTGTACTCGTGGGTGATCACCCCGTAAAAATATTTTCTTGTGCCATGCATTCATATATATATATGCTATTTACTAACGATCTAGAAAAAAAAATCCTAAAAAAAAATACAAAAATAACCCAATATCGAACACGTCATATATTATATATATATATATATACTATCATATATATATATATATATATATATATAATATATATAATATATATATATATAATATATACTATATATATATATATATATATATATATTGTATATATATATATATATATATATATAATATATATATTGCAATATCATATTTATTGAAACTCTGAAACCATCGAGTTTGTTTTAAAAATCACAAATTTCTTTATAACAAAGTTTAAATAAAAAAACAAAACATTTACTTATATATTGTCAAATAAATTTAGCGAAATAAAAAAAAAATTCAAATAAGCATAAAACTTTCGAGTTTTGTAACACTTTCCCAATAGCAGTATATATATATATATATATATATATATATATATATATACTATATATATATATATATATTATATATTATATATATATATATATATATATAACTATATATATATATATATATTATAGTTATATATTATATATAATATATATATATATATATATATATATATATATATATATATATATATATATATATATATAAATATATATATATATAATTGGGCTGTATGTACAAACTTAAATCGTTTAATAATATAATTAAAACACTGAAACCAAATTAGAAAGAGTAACTGAAGATCGGACATTGTGTAGCATTACGAAATAAAATTTTAAATTATGTTTTTTATGCAGAATTTCAATTACTACCTGATGTGTTCCATCCTCAAGCATCATTAGCAGCTTCTTGCCAGTTACTCCTTTCTATGTAATGAAAAACCTTTTTTTACAAACCTACAGTTATGAGATAATATATATATAAAAAAATTTATATTCTATATTATTTTACCAACATATACAGTATTAACATGTGTCCTGCTAATTAACACGAGTCCTATATGGCGAAATATTTGGCAGGTCATTTACAAGCAATTTCACACCTTTGCGAAGTTTTCCACACTAATTAACCTAAGTAGTATCGTATACAGTGATTAACAAGTAGATCAGCACAAGTTCAAACATATATCCCTTCACGAAGACCTATTGACATTAATTTTCCTTATAACACAGAAACACACACTTCAAAATGTTTAAAAAAAAAATTCTGAAAATTAAGGACAACGGACAAACGTTGACAATGTTTGCGCTCTTTTATATATATATATATATATATATATATATATATATATATATATATATATATATATATATATATATATAATATATATAATATATATATATATAATATATATAATATATATATATAATATATATAAGATTGTGTTTGTGTGTGAGTAGATGTATATGTTTATGAATGCATGCGAAAGTGTGTGTTCGTGTGTGTAGATGTATATGTTTAGGCATGCATGTGTAAGTGTATGTTCGTGTGTGTGTGTGTGTTTTCTTTTAGTAAAGTGCATATTAGTGTCCACAACAAAGGCAAATTCAACAACTCCACTCAACTCTGTTCAGTGAAGACATTACGCGTGTATTACCAACAAAATAACGAATTAAGTAGCCATATCTTAGTAATAAATCTTCAGTTTTACAACTACAACATTTAGTTAATAAAATAATATCAAATGTTAAAAAGGTTTATGTTCAGGTATTTTCCTATAATAAAATCAAATTATTTAAGCTGAATTATTATAGTACTAGTTATTATAATCTGAATCATTATAGTATTAGTTATTATTTCTACTAGTTTATTTAAGTTCAAATTATATATATATATATATATATATATTATTATATATTAATTAATATATTTTTAAAACTATATATATATTATATATATATATATATATATATAATATATATATATATATATATATATAATATATATAGTATATATATATATATATATATAATTGAATACAACAAGCTTTCTAAAAGATAAAATATGAATATTCATTTAATTTAAACATAATAATTGAAAGTCGATATCCTTTAAATGCTAACCAAACTTTTGATTCATTTAAGGTCCCTTCTATATGAACACATAAAAGGGAGACGTTAACGCCGCCGTTCTAACGCTTCGCTAACGCCAATTTAATGGGTCAATGAGTAATACGATATTTCATCTTATTTTTTTTTCCTACAGATGTCACCATCACTCAAGGGCAGAGCCTTAATCAAGGAGAGGGTGTTACTAGTAATATCATTATCATTACCAACACAATTATCCCCCATTAATATTATTATTATAATTCACTAGGACTATCAATAATATCTTTATTCTTATCACTATCAATGGTCAGACTCTTCTGAACAAATTAGAGGCTTCCTTCAGTTGCCTAGCCTCGTATCGGTATTTCATCAGATATTATCTCTTCTTCGCCAAAAAATATATTGCGTTGATCGCCGATTCCCTCATCAATGTCCGATTCTTGCTTGGTTTTAACTACATGATACAAATTCTTTGTCAAGATTTCACTCGTTTTATTTCTCCATTGGGGGGGTTTCATCATCATCCTTAATGCAGATATTATCCGAAATTTTATGTTTTCATTTCGCAATGATCAGGATTATCAACATCCATTACTTCTACTGAGTTTTCACGTACATTTACTAAGAGATTCGTCCATTATTCTCTAGCAACCGAATGTATACGGTGATTGACAAGTCGAGAAGCCCAAGTTCAAACATATATTCCTTCAGGAGGGCTTCATACACTCTTAAAGATGGAACAATGTACTACTCACTGACCTACTCAATTAGCGGTAGCGGTAGCGCGCGCTTCTACTGTAAAGCCGCTTTTTCTGCGCTCGTCTAAAAGAGGCCAAAATGATTGAGAAAAATGGAATGATATTAAAGCATTAGATATAAGAGCCCCTTCTATATGAGCGTTAAAAACGCGGCGTTTCTGACGCC
>JABUQX010051152.1:55000-62500 GCA_015478945.1 Trachelipus rathkii
TATAACTATATTATATATATATATGGATCAAAATGTTAAATATTATATTACTAATTTTATATTCATGTATGATACAGCTAACAGACAGCAAAATCATGCGATTGTATTTTGTTGGCCATCTTTTGTCTAATATTTTCATGTTGTTCGCTAGTTCGACCGATGATTTAAAAATAGCTGGTTTTCTTAGGAAGTTCACACATAACATTAAAATTTTTTGATGTTTCAAGAGCAACAGTCTCCACTGGTATGTCTGCTTAAGCAAAGCAACTTGAGCCTTTATTGTCGAAAGAATTTTGTATGAAAACTGAAGCTGATAGGTCGGAACTTTCGAACACTAGTAACGATTCCACGTAAATCCAAAAAAATTCAAGATCTACCTTGAAGATCCCGTCATTAAAATATTGGTTATCTACTGGTAACTTCATAAGGCCATCATACATAGGCAACTAACTTTCATTACAGGCACTAGAGCAAAATTGCTAGAAAGGTAGTGTTACTTTCGTCACAAACGGACAATGGAAACCCGCTTTAAAAAGTAAGTAACATGATCCGATGAAATATAATCATTTATATATTATTCCCAACAGTGAATCGGATTTTAGGCATGGAGAACTCTAAATGAGCTACAATGCAGACTATCCAGTTCCAACTGTCAAACGCATGATAGGATGGTGAAGATTTGTGCCGTCATATCCTGGTATTCGACCGGCGCTATTTTCACGATAAATAATTGCGACCCTGTCAGCGATTACTTGAACATGCTAATCTATTACGCTCATTTTTATGCCTCAAATGTTTGCCAATAATTGCAAATGTTTTATGATGGATTTGAGTCCTTAAATAAACTATGACAATTATGATTTTAAGAGTAACAAAACGAACTTCAATATCTTGATTCCGTAACCAACACAGAAACCTGTCCAAAATTATCGAAACTCTGTGGATTGTGGGTGTGTTGTGAGAGCAAATTGTGAAGATTAACTCTTCAAACATTTATGAAGCAGATGTTATAATAGAAGAATTGTGTTAGAAAAAGAAAAAGAGAACCTCACTGAGCGTGGCAGCTTTTATTCATTTCATTTCATTAAAATTAGCGCGCTGCTGGCTCATATGACGCTAACAGGTTATAGAAAGGATCAGAACGCTGTATATATACATATATATATATATATATATATATATATAAATATATATAGTATATTTATATATAATTATATATATATATATATATATATATATATATATAATATATATATATATATATATATATATATATATATATTATATAATATATTATATATATATATATTTATATATATATATATATATAGCATCAGAGACACAGTATGCAGCACTGTAATAGTGTTTGGGATGTATAGGGTCCATCATTGATATAATTAAGGTAAATGACAAACCACATAACTCCAGCTTTAGCTATTGCGGGAAGATTATGACTGGGGCATGTTAAGTACGTGGTCCATTCAGGTATGAATTTAGCCTCTACAATCATGGAAAGAAATGCCCGTCGACTAACAAGTGACGAGTGCGTACAGATTACCACCTTCCGTACCGAGGGATATAGGTGCCGTGAACTCGGCCGAAGGTTTTGTGTGGCGCACACAACATTGCACTGGTCTTGCAGCGGTAACACAACACCCAGGAGCATGCAAGGCGGTGGGGTTAGGGCAGGCCACGCAACATGACTGTCGGTGAAGACCATTTTATGCGTATGCGGGCCGTAAGAGACCACCATACAACAGCAGGACACCTTCAAATAAGCTGAAGAAGGTACATGGGACACGTATGAGTGAAAATAAAATACCCTGACGCTTCGCAGACATAATTTGCTGCCACGGAGACCGACCATAGGACCACGACACACCAGGGAGCATCGACGGGCGTGACTAGCATTTGCCAGGAAACCCCTACATTGAACCGTCGGCGATTGAGCGAATGTGCCGTTTCCGGCTGAGTTCAGAGTCAGTCTCTACACCTCCGATCGGCGATCCAGAGTCTATCGACGACCTAATGAGAGGTACGAGTAATGTAGTATGCGAGAGGTATTGCCATTTTGAGGATCTTTCATGGTCTGGGAGACATATCTTTAATAGATGGTACAGAGTTGCACGATTTAGATGGCGGTTTTCTAACCACCGCAAGGTACACCGCAGACATCCTTGACCTGTATGTCGTGCCATATGCCCCTATATCGGTGACGAATTCGTCCTAATGCATGACAACGCAAGACCACACATGGCTAGCTTTATCACCAAATACTTAGCGACGGTCCAAATCAGGACACTGGATTGACCAGCATACAGTCACGACCTAAACCGAATTGAATAAGTGTTAGACATGTTGAAACGGCGGTTGTGACAGCTGCAACCACTGCCAGGAACCCTCCAGGCGCTACGGCATGAGATCAGATTTCCGTGGAATATATTCGTCACCTCACTGAGACCATGCCACGATGGTGCTAAGCCGTCATCTGTGCCAGAGATGGCCATACACGTTACTGAGTAACACCATCCACATACGAACCCTTCACCACGATTACGTCCCATCTTGGAGGAAACGCATTGGCCACATACAGGATCCGTTCGCAGGCCCCCAGGAAGTTCCTAGTGCCCCTCGACAATCTTATAACCGTATAATGTGTCCCTCACTGAGAGCATGCCACTACGGTGCCAAACCGTCATCTGTGCCAGAGATGGCAATACACATTACTGAGTAACACCATCTACATACGAGCCCTTCACCGCGATAACGTCCCACGTTGGAGGAAACGCATTGGCCACATACAGGACCCGTTCGCAGGCCACCAGGGAGTCCCTAGGGCCCCTCGACAATCTTATCACTGTATAATGTCCCCAATGCTATGTTATTTGCAAAATAAAATTACACAGCGTTCTGCTCCTTTCTGTAACCTGTTAACTTCATACGAGTCAGTGGTGCGATAATTTTGAAGAGTAGTATATATATATATATATATATATATATATATATATATATATATATATATAATTATATATATATATATATATATATATATATATATATATATAAATATCAAGAACCCAGATATATATATAATATTTATTTTTATTTATTTTACACACTTTTTCCCGCTTGAGCGGGGTAGTGGTACGTACAGCCTCTCTCATTCACACTTCCCCTCATCTCGCCCTCACCCACCTCTTCCACCCCACTCTATCTCTCGGCCAACCACCCTACCCTCTTTCCTCCCGTCATCCCTCCCTCCTCCAGCATCTCCTTTATTCCATCCATCCACCTCCTTCTTGGTCTCCCCCTTCCTCTCCTTCCTATCCCCTCCGCCTCCCAAACCCTCCTAACCACTCTCTGTTCCTCCATTTCATCACTAAGATGCCCATACCATCTTAATATTCCCTTCTCCGCTCTCAAACCAAAAAAAAAAAAACCCCCAAATTTCCTCCAATCACATCTCTCCCTCACCACCCTATTCCTAATTCCTCTCCCTTCTGCTAACCCCACAAACCGCTCTCACCCCTTCATCTCAAATACTTCCAACTTCTTTCCTGGATCTGGCATTCAACCCCCATGTTTCACACCCATACAACACCGCTGGTACACAAATTTTTTCAAACATACTTATCTTTATCTTAACTTTCTGTGATAAATCCCCCCCTTTCCATATTTCTCTCAGACCACTCAAAGCTCTCATTCCTTCTCCTACTCTATGTTCCATCTCCTCCTTCATCCCTCCCCCCTTACCCAAATCCATCCCTAAAAATCTAAAATCCTTACTTCTTCCAATACTACACCCCCTACTCTAACCTCTAAACCCCTCCCCCTCCTCCTCTTCCTCCTCCTCAAACACTAACACTTAACTCTTACCTGGATTTATTTTAAGCCCCTTTGTTCCACACATTCTCTCGAAACTCCCTCACCAAATACCCAGCCCTTTCCGCGTTCTTCGCCACTAGGGCAGTTATCATCCGCAAACAGTATCATGTTCACTTTCCCTTCTATCATTCCCATTCATTAATTCCACCCCCCCTCCCCTCCCTCACCATCCCTCTGCAAACACTCTCCATAAACAAATTGAATAGCCACGGCGACATTACACACCCCTGCCTCAATCCTCTCAACCACCCCAAACATCTCCCTCTCCCCTCCTAACACTCTTACACACATTCTGCTATTCCTATAAAAGGCCTTAATACCTTTACCTAATTTACCCCCACTCCATTTTCCTCCAACACCCTCCACAATTTCCCCCCTCTTCACTCTATCATATGCTTTCTCTAAATCTAAAAACCACCCATACACTTTCCCTTTCCTCTCTATACTTTTCTCCACAAGCATCTTTAGTGTAAAAACACTTGGTCCACACACCCTCTTCCCTCCCTAAATCCTCCTTGTTCTTCCCCCATTTTCCCCTCCGTTAAACCTCTCACTCTCTCAATCAGTATTCTCCCATACACTTTCCATATATATTATATATATAATATATATATATATACTATATAATATATATAATATAATATATATATATATATATATATATATATATATATTATATATATATAATATATTAAATTATGTTATTTACTTATTTATTAATAAAAAGAAATTAATCTTAAGCATTACATTTTTTAATTCGTGGGAGGGTTTGGGAGTAGAGGGGGTAGGGGAAGGAAAATATTTGCCAAATATGGGATTTAAATAATAATAATAATAATAATAATAATAATAATAATATAATAATAAATAAATACACGAGAAAGAATATTGATACCAATACTGAAAAATAATAACGATTGAATAAATAAATAATCGGAAAATAAATGAGAATAATCGCAACAATGTAATGATAATGATAATGAAATGATAATGATAATAATAAATAATAATAATAAATAATAATAAATAATAATAATAATAATAATAATAATTAATAATAATAATAATAATAATAATAATAATAATTAATGAATAATAATAATAAATAATAATTAATAATAATTAATAATATAATAAAATAATAATAATAATAATAAAATAATTATTATTATTAATAATTATTAATAATAATTAATAATAATAATAATAATAATAATAATAATAATAATAATAATAATAATAATAATAATAATAATAATAATAATAATAATAATAATAATAATAATAATAATAATAATAATAATAATAATAGAGCCAGCATTAAGAATAAACCCGATTGCCAATAATAATATTAGGTGATTGTAAGGAAACACAAAGGACAATTAATCAAAGATATTAAGCAAATGATGACGTTATAAAAAATAAATGAGGAAATAAAACAAATCAGTCAAATACTTTTTCGTCAAACTAATTAATCAGCACGTTACTTAGTTTGTCTGTCGCTTTGTTTCTCTCATATATATATATATATATATATATATATATATATATATATATATATATATATATATATATATAGATATATAATAATAATATATATATATATAATAATATATTTTTGTATATATTATATAATATTATATATATATATATATACAGAGAAGTAGACAAAAAAAAATTTCGGGAATAATAATAATTATATATGGTTACATCAATTTCTAAAAAAAAACAAAAAAAAAAAAAATTTATGACAAAAATTTTCTTCTTTCTCCATTAACAGGAAAATCATTGAAATCTTCATCTGCTCATATTGTGTATCTATGATGAGCACTTATTAAAGCGAGTTCTGTTAGTCTTTTCCTCTTCTGTAGAATTGAGAAAGCATGTTTTGAATATTTTCAGGGTAGAGAATCAAATTTCTGGAGTGCACGTTGTGAGGAAGATAGATGCTAAAATCCATAACAATTAGATTGTAACTATATGTATGTCAAATTCCTTTACAAAATTCGTTTATAACACATATCAACGGAATTACTTTACAAAGATTGGTAAGTATGAATCTATGACTCATGAACTTGCTCTCCAACTGGTCTGATAAATCATCAAGAAAAGGAATTTCAATCTCTTAATTCCTTTCCATTTTGCAGTGATTCTGACACGCGGCATTCTCAGTTCTTCTTTAATGGAAAAGAAAAGTTCTGTTGTAACTTTCAAAGTGCTTGAAGATTTATCGCCAATGCTTGGGTAAAAATCTTTCAAAGCATGCATCACATTTTCAATATGATTTAGAGTATCTGCTGTCACTAATGATGAAAATTACAATGTAGTACGTAATGCCATGGAAGAGTGTAGGAGAATGAAGTTGGTCATACTTAAACTTGTAACTAGTTCACTCGTGATTACAAATTTCAAAAAGATTTGAAGTTTTTGAAGAAGGTTCAATATCTATGTTGATCCATCTCAAGCTCCCCATAAGTTTCATAAATTGCTTTCAAAACTTCTCTAAATCCTAACAATCCACCTTGACTTTCCACCCACCCTGTTTCGCTCATTCGTGTTAGTTCGCTCATTCGTGTTAGTTTTGTCCATTACAATTATTTCTAGAAAAATCTTCCTAATTTTCTATTAAAATAGATGTCTGCCATAGTGCCATAAAATAGTATTCAAATGTTTGCGCTGTACCAATAAAGTATTTAATGTGTTGTATACTCTACATGAATGTGAACAGCAATGAAAATAAAATGCCGCTGGATATTTTCGACAGCTTGAACACCATCATATCGTCGTTGTCCAATCAGAAAGTCACTATTTATTTCAACTATCGTAGTATTGTCTTCCCTAGAGATTCTCATTTTGTACATTCAACAGTCACTAAACCAAAGAAATTTTGACGAACCACAAAAATGTTTTCCTCGTTTTTATTAACATATATTCTTAATTTGCTTCAATTATTCTTTTTATTATTTTTATAAATTAAAATTTTGTTAGTTTAAATAATTTGGGGAGGGGTTTCAGACTCCCTCAACGACCCCAGTGACTACGGTTTTGTATATATATTATATATATATATATATATATATATATATAGTATAATATATATATATAATTATATATATAGTATATATATATATATAATATATATATATATATAATATATATATATAATATATACTAATATATATATATATAATATATGATTTTTTTTAGTGAAGATTTTCGAAATTGTGAGGTAAAAAAAATGTATATTATTTATAAATAAAATTGATTAGCCTTCTGATTCGTTTATGATTCCTTTATTGATTTTTTGGTTAAGAAAATTCAATTATATTGATTCTTGGATTTCATATTATAATCAATTATGTACATAATTTTTGTTCGTATATATATATATATATATATATATATATATATATATATATATATATATAATATATATATATATATATATATATATATATATATATATATATATATATATATATATATATATGTATATATATATGTGTGTATTTATATTTAATATATTATATATATATATATATATATATATATGGGGGAGGTCATAGTCGACGTTCGAGATGATGTGATTAACGCCATTGGTATGGGGTGTTAGGT
>JABUQX010051152.1:72500-77865 GCA_015478945.1 Trachelipus rathkii
GTCATCTTTGATACCATCTATATTGATGATTCATCTTTGATGAAATCATCTTTGATGGCTCATCTCTACCCTACATCATAGAGCAGAGCTACACATTTGAGACAGTGACCGCAAACGTTTCAGAGTCCGCGTCCGCAATTGAACCCTGTCGCGTAACCGCCGCCGCGTGCGCCCGCAGGCGCAATATTACCGCCGCCGCGTGCGCCCGCAGGCGCAGTAGGCGCAATAATTTCCGCGTGAACCCGCCGCCGCGTGCGCCCCGCAGGCGCAATATTTTCCGCGTAACCACCGCCGCGCTGCGTACCGCAGGGCAAAATTTTTTCCCGCCGCGCGAACGATAAATATTTCATAGTTTTGATATCAATGTAAACTATTCAAAGAATTTCAAATATACTATGACTCATTCATTTTTACTACAATTGTACGAAATTTTATTAAAAACATATACTTTACATACCTTAAAGCAGTAATCAGTAAATCAATAGACGTGTTACCTAAACACCAAGGGGGCATTAGTATGCTTTTGTTTTACTGTTTTTACTGCTTAACTATCTGCTTTACTACTTTAACTCTCTGCTTTACTGCTTTAACTCTTCCTGTTTTACTGCTTTAACTCTCTGCTTTACTGCTTTAAATTATCTATGCATGTACATTTTAACCCTAAAGCAGTAAATTCAGTAAATCAATAGAGGTGTTACCTAAAGGATTAGTATGCTTTTGTTTTATGCTTTACTGCTTTAACTCTCTGTTTTACTGCTTTAACTTCTCTGCTTTACTGCTTTAACTCTCTGTTTTACTGCTTTAACTCTCTATTTTTTATTAAAAACATATGCTTTACATACCTTAAAAGCAGATAAATCAGTTAAATCAATAGAGGTGTTACCTAAGGTATTAGTATGCTTTTGTCTTTACTGCTTTACTGGCTTTAAAACTATCTGCGTTTACTGGCTTTTTAACTCTCTGCTTTTACTGCTTTAACTTCTCTGCCTTTACTGTTTTAACTTCTGCTTTTACTGTTTTAACTTTCTGCTTTACTGTTTTAACTTTCTGCTTACTGTTTTAACTTTCAGCTTACTGTTTTTAACTCATATAATTATTAACATTATGTTTTATTTGTTTTAATACTTTTATTTATTTTTATTTTGTTTTTAATACTTTTTATTTATATATTATTATTATTTTGTTTAATACTTTTTTATTTAAAAATTGATAATGTAAGAAAAACACCACATAGTTATATTAAACATTTTTAATAAAATTTTCGACAATTTTATTAAAAACATTATATGCTTTACTGCTTTACAGCTTTAATTAATCTCATTATTTATTATTCACTTAACGAATGTGATGTGGAGAAATTTACGTTTCCGAAGTCCGGCTACATGCCTTGTAGCCGGGCCGGACAGGCTGTGGCTAAAAACCTTTCTATTATTAAATATTTAAAGGAAAATGGGAGATTTTTTGAACAAGCCCCTTGTAAAAATAATATGTGTTATAATGTTTATCAGGAAAAATTTAAGAATATAAAGATGTTATTCAATTTCATGAAGGAATATACGATATTAGATCGTTGGACAATATACATGGACACAAAATTATTGTATTAATAGATGATTTAATGCACAAATTGAATTTGGAAATAGCAGAAGCGTTCACAGGTTTATTCTCACCATCTAAATATCTCTGTGTTTTTCATAACACAGAATATCTTTCATCAAAGCAAGCATATGCGAAGTGTTTCTTTAAACACACAGTATTTACTGTTGTTTGGCCAGAGAAGAGACATGAGTCAAATTAATGGATTGGCAACTCAAATGTTTCCCCTTCAAAGGAAAGTTCTTAAAAGTATATAAAGAGGTTACTTCGATTCCCCACGGTTATTTGAGTTGTGTGAACTTCACCCCAAAAAAAACACGCACAGAGTGTTGCTCCGTACCAGCATTCTTCCGATATGAGATAGAAACTGTATACAATACCTGAATAATGAGTGCTCTAGTTTGCAAAGTATTTACCTCTTATAAAAAAATTTAAAAAGCTGAAACCTTCTGAAAACGTAAACTAATTAGTGAGGATGAAGAAATTCATCCAGTGTGTATGTATGTGAAGTCTGTTTAAATGTTATAAAAGGAAATGTTTAAACAGAACTCAGAAGGTAAAGCTACGTCGTATATAGAAACATCATTAAAAACTCTCCTTCAATATAAAAAAAATCTGAAAAATAAAAAAGAAGTACTCAGAGAGGAGGAGGAGGAGTATTCCTACCATTACTCTTCTCAGTCATAGCTCCACTAAAAACTAAGTGGGCTGGCACCTAATGAAGAAGGTTGCTGTACTTCCATATAAGGAGTATGAGAAAATAAAGTATAATAATACAGCATCTGTACAGAATTCATTTCAGCCGATTCATCATTCACAATCTCAAAATAGCCAGTTATTGCCATCCGCTCAGCAAAATTCCCAATCCCAGACCTTATATCGCCAGATATTACATCCTAATGGCATTTGACATTACATCCCCTTTCACATCAGCAACCAACAGCGTGGCACCAAACAGAATCCTTATATTGTGAACCGATCATTATCTTTTCAGCAACCTCTACCTTCATAGTTTATATGATCCTAAAGTTACAGATAACCAAATACGAGAAAGAAGTGTACAGAATATTAAATCAGACATTAACATCCTATGAGGAAAACGCATCTTATACAGAGCCATGACAAAAAACTGAGTAGATCTTAAAAGATTGAACCTTACATCCACCCTAGTATACCGCTAACCGATAATGTAGATGTTCCTAATGAAGTAAAAACTTGAAGTGAAAAATGAAGATATATTTAAAAAAAATAATCCTGGAGGAGAGCTTACCTATTAGAGTGCGTAAATCAGGGAATAGCTTTATATTAATATTTTAAAAGAACAAATATCTTGGAATTGAAGCAGGACAGGTCGTAATTGATGATGAAAATAGTTAAAGGGTCAAATATTGTTGGATTTGATAGCTGATCTCTCCCGTAACTGGAAGAAAGACCCTGTAAAAGGATGGAATGAGATCAAACAAGAACTTCAGACTATTAATTTCCCCCGAAGTTTAATCTTAAATACACGACGATTAGCAGACTTAGATAATATCCCCATACGCCAAGACCTGATTCAAAGTCCATCAGGCACTTCTACGCATCAGATAAATTTAAACGTGTCACCAGAGGACGAATAAGAAAAAAACAACCTTTATAATAAACACTATTTGGATTAATCGGTAATTATGTATTAGCATTGTATATATTTAATTAGTTGAATGTTTGTGTATAAATAAAGTATGTTATTTAAACCTTTTTCTTTAAGCCCCTTGCCCTTTATATCACATTTTTGGTTCAAATATATGATATATATATATATATATATATATATATATATATATATATATATATATAATATATATATAGAATAAATAATATATATATATATATATATTTATATATATTGCTTACACGTGTGTCAGTAGTCAACATGGACGCAAGGAGGTAGTTGATAAGTATTACTTCAATCTGAGGGAGCCAAACAGTTTTGGGGTTTCACTTAGGTTTGCTTTAGGTATTCCTAATATTGAGAAAAAGAGTTAAAAGCATATTTAGAGGGTGAAGAGGCGTTTACTCTACATAAAGCCTGTAAGAAAAAAATTTCCTACACGGAAAACCATATCCTCCGCAGATCGATAGCATATGGCAGTTAGATATTCGGAAATGGATTAAATACAGCACTTATTAATGAAGGCTTTCAATATATACTTTTTACAATTGACGTATATTCTCGATACTTGTGGTTGAAGCCCTTAAAAGATAAAAGATCAGCTACAGTTGCCGATGCTGTACTTGAAATTATAGAGGACGAGCGGAGAACACCTAAACCATTTTGGACAGATTCAGGAATGGAATCAAGGAGAGTTTCAGGAGCTGCTCTGGGAGTATGGTATAAGCTATTACAATACATTTCCGTAAACATAAGCGGGCAAGTAGTGAAAGAGTCCAACGTACTATTAAAGAACGCATGCATAGGTACTTTACTAAAATGAATAACTTTTAAATATATTGAATTATTACTGGACGATTTGGCTTATCTTGATAACAGATCACCAGTAGATATCATAAAGTCAACTCCGTAGAATGGTGCGGAGAAAAGAGCGTATAGGTCGAGAACCCATTCTTACATGGAAAATGAATGAAAACAAATAATAAAAGATAGATTCATGGAATATAAGGAAACGAATGAAGTGATAGTGACCGAACAGAAGAGTGAGGAGGAAGGGTTAAGATAAGGAAGGATGACAGTGAGTTGGACACTTGAAGTTTTTAAAGTCGCACCAATATCCGTCCAATCCGTCATGGGATAGTTTAAAGCTATATACCTGGAAGATTTAGATGGATGAAAAAATAAAAGGGGGATTTAATAAAACAGGAAATACAAAAAGTAAGGTTTAATCCGTAATCATGAATATAAAATTGAAAAAAATATATACGAGAGGAAAAGGGAAAAATAAACAGTATCTGGTGAAAATGGCGGGGATATCCTCGCTAAGTTTGAATACTATAGAAAAGCAAGTGAAGGAAGAAGCACGGAAGCAGGGTCATTATAAGCAGGGAGAGTGGGAGAGCACGTGGAGATAACGCTCCCGCGGCAGCCGCCCGGGAGGGAACAGCCGGAGAAGAAAAACGCGCGGAAGGGGACAACGGTGGGGAAGGAGCCGAGACAACTGGAGAAGAGAGCAGAGGAAGGAGGAGGTGAGGGAAAGTGAGATGAAAAGACAGACAGAGAAAAGGGACCGCACAAGCGATGCGGGAAGAAAGGGACAAAGGGGAGAAGGGGGAAACGATAGGACAAGGGGAAGGGACGCGGGAGCGGAAAAGGACGGCAAAGGCCAAAAAGGGGAAGGCGACGACAGGGGCGACAAAAGAAGACGGCGCGACGGAAAAGGGACGGGGCGAACGAGCAGAGGGAAAGCGGCGGCCGGCGAGGGGAGCGGGGAAACGGGCCGGGGAGGGAGGAGTAGGGGGAAGACAGGGGAGACAAAACGAAGGGCGAACCGAGGAAGAGAAAGAAAAAGAAGCGGGAAGCGCAAAAGGAAGGGAAAACCGTACGAGACCGACGGGGGGAGCGCGAACGCGCAGGCAGGGCAGCGGAAACAGAGGCGGAAAGGGAGGGGGAGCGGAGGACGGCAGGATAGCCCGTACGAGGGGGAGAGGGGAGGACGAGCGGTGGGAGAAGGAACGCAGGGACAGCCGCAAGGAACAAAAGAGAAGCAGAGCGAGGACGGCAGGAACAGGACCCCAGTCCGAAGGCGCAAGCAGCCAGGGAGGGCTGAGGTAGGCG
>JABUQX010051153.1:0-2500 GCA_015478945.1 Trachelipus rathkii
ATGTTGGTATAATTAAAGTAAGTGACGTTTATAAGCTAAGACTCGTTGAAATTGTATATAAAATAATAAATTTCTACTATTTTCCTGAAATATTCCAGTTGCTCCAAATGCATGATGCCAGCGTAGTGAATTGCGCTCTACAACTATTTTGTCTTGCCATTTCCTAGAGTTGATAATGTTAAAGACTGAATGTTTTATAATCCTGTATTTTGTGTTTCGGAAATTTCGTACCTGCAATGAAAGTAAGAGTTGTCTTCCTCTCGTACATTCACCTGTAAGAGACCAATTAATAAGCTCTAGCTTTGCGACACGGTATTCATTTAAGGCTGCTTGAGTGGTGATTTGTTTGCCCGTCGAAGGGTTTATCTGATCTTCAGTGGGCTTTCTCAGAGATTTACTAAATTATTTATATTTTTGATTTTTCAACTATGATTGTTTGTAATTTCGGTTAGAAGAAATAATTATATATATAATAGTATAGTGTATTATATATATATAGTTAATATGAATATATAGAGGTTATAGCGGAGTATAGGTCGATATATACCATATACTATATAGAATATATATATAGTATTTATCAGGTAATAAATATGGTATTATATATATATAGTAATAATAATAGTATAAGTATATAGTATATTATAAGTTATATCACTATTATACTATGTATGTATAGATATATATATTAATACATTAATTAATATATTAATTATATATATATAATAGTATAGTGTATTCAAAGTTTTGAATAATAAAAAATTATATAATTAGTATGTACTATATAGCGGATATATACGATAGTAGATATATATATATACTTATAATATATAATAATACTATAATTATATATAAATACTAATTGATATATAGTATATATATATATATATATATCAGTATATTAATAGCGATTATATAGTATATATATAAGTATATAATCATTATATAAAGTTAGTACCTATCATAAGTGTTCATAATAATATATATAGCTATCATAATGTATATAATATATATATAGTGTATATTATAGTATATTATAGTATATAGTATATTATAATATATTATATTATATTATATAGTATATCATATTATAGATATATATATATAATATGCGTACATTAAGATAACACTTTAGAACAATAGGTCAACAGTTAGAGGATTTAATAGAGGTCTCGTCCCCCTTTTTTGACCCAGGATGACTTGAGTTCACTAATTCAAGCTGGGAGGAACAATAGAAGCTAAAAAGCAAATGTTTTTCTCAAACGAGGGTAAAAATGATTAATATATATATATCAGTATATATAATATTATTAACGTATAGTATAGTTCAGTAGTAGTATATGATATAGTATATAGTATATACTATATATATAGTCAGTTATTTTCAGCAGACCCTTAAGTGGAGTTTGAACTCTCTACCCTTACGAATGGGTAAACCAAGAGTGTTTACCTCCTGACCTTGATGAGCAAAAGGAAACCCACGCACATACCTCTGGAAAGCTAACTTGGGCCTTCTCGAGAGGAGCCTGAGGCATGTCCTTTGGTGGGAGTCACTCTAGACCTCCGGTGGATCCCGCACCCGCGCTCACTCACATCGGTCCAAGGGCAACTACTGGGTTAATTTTTTAAACGGACTTCATTTAGTATACAGCATAATTTTTAACTGCATTGAAAGCAGCAATAGATTATTTGCACATTTCACAATGCACCCAAAGTGGGTTTGCAAGCCTTACCGCTTAAGAGTGTAAACCAAGGTGTTACCGCAGATCCTGACCAGCGATGAGCAAAAGGAACAAGCTACCCACTTACCGACTGAAAGCGTAACTTTTGGCTCCTGCGAGAGGAGTGAGGCATCGTCTTGGTGGGACATCTAACCTCGGTGGATTGATAATTATGCAGGTTCATGCATTAAATTATGCATACAAAAGTGAACATACCAGCGACGTTTAAAAATAATGTACCGTAAGTGTTGCCTCCCATCTTCAAGGGCAAGTGTTCAAAACCCACTTATGAGTTCCATGTGAATGGGTAGAGCCACGAATATGTTATTGCGGTTCACTGGCATTAAACAAGTGGTAATATATAATATATATATATATATATATATATCTATACCTAATATAATATATATATATATTATATATATATTATATATATATATATATATATATTATATATATATACTATATATATATGTGTGGTGTGTGTGTGTGTTGTGTGTGTGTGTTGTGTGTTTGTGAGAGAGAGAAGAAGAGGAGAGGATCTGTTGCAAATTCTGACCAACCAAAGAAAACTATTGCATTTTAATTATAATTTTATTTATATAATACACTATTGGAAGAGATGAAGGTAATAAATGAATACAAGGACGTAAAGAATTTATTATATAATATATTACACTTATACCTATTATTATTAATATTCATTATTATTATATTACGCATTATTATATTTTATTATTATAATTATATTATATATTTATATTATTTATATTAATTAT
>JABUQX010051153.1:12500-25000 GCA_015478945.1 Trachelipus rathkii
TATAATATTTATATATATATATATATATATATATATATAATATATATTAATATATATATTATATTATATATATATATATATATTATAAATAATATATATATATATATATATATATATATATATATATAATATATATAATATATATATATTATAATGAATGTGTATATATATATATATTATATTATATATATTAATATATATATATATATATATATGATATAATATATATATAATATATAATATAATATCGTGGTATATATACTATATATATATATTTAATATATATATATATATTATAATATATATATATATATAAATATATATAGATATATATAATATATATATTATATATATATATAATATATAATATATATATATATATATATATATATATATATGATTTATATATATATATATATATAAATATATATATATATATAATATATATATATATATATATATATATATATATATATATATATATAAATATATATATATATATATATATGTATATTATATATATATATATATATATAAATATATATATATATAATATATATATATATATATATATATATATTATATAATATTATATAGATATATAATTTTGTCAATTTTGTAAAGCTAAGAGGAAGGATAAAACTAAAATCCAGGGAAACCTCTTATTATTATTATTATTTGATTAATTATTGAAGAATTTGAAGAGTGTATTTCATTAATGATGCACAAAAAAAAAGGTTGAATTAGTAATCTTTTTACTTAGACTGTGTCACTGTAGTTTCAATGGAACACCAACCTCAGTCTAATCTCGTGCTGTTATTCGTGCGTAAGGTATGTTAAGGTTTGGTCGCTTGTAGCATTATATTCTTGTTCGGTTTATGATATGTTAGCCTTTATTGATTTAAAACTTTGTAACGTTATTGCAATATTTGTTGGTCAGTATCTAA
Organism: Trachelipus rathkii; assembly: GCA_015478945.1. NCBI lineage: Eukaryota > Metazoa > Arthropoda > Malacostraca > Isopoda > Trachelipodidae > Trachelipus > Trachelipus rathkii. The sequence goes on from JABUQX010051153.1 coordinate 13,448, forward strand.
GAGAACTTATTTTTATGTTATGTTTATCCAAAATGATACTCGAAATATGACTTGAATCAATAGATCATGGAAGGGGGGTGGGGAGGGGAGTGGAGGGGCTGGTGGTTTGATTTAACTGTTTAAACTGATTTATCGCTTTAAAATCAGTAAACTATTTCACTTTACTAGGAATATTTTATATTCAAAGAGCTTATTTTTATGTTATGTTTTGGATAAAACTTTGTTATTTTGGTTATGTTTGGATAAACTTTGTTATGTTTGCATTATTCGTTGGGTATTATGATAGTTAAGTAAGGTTATAATGAATTTTTTGTTAAATATTACTATATTAATGTAAAAAACTTTGTTACGATAGCATATATTCGCTGGTCAGTATGACAATTAGACAGGGTTATGATAAATTTTTGTTAAATATTACCTTGTTAATGTAAAATTAAACATTGATTGTTAGAGATATGTTTGAAAAAGGTTGAATAGGTTACCGTTTTGTACGCTGTGTTAGTTACTTTACTGTTGTTAAGTATGAAACTTTATTAATGTTAGTAGTTTATTCGGGCGTAAGGTGTGTTAGGTTTTGTCGTTGTACATTATATTCATAGTTCAGGTTATGCTATGTTAGCTTTATTAATGTGTAAACTTTTTTACGCTAGCATATATTCGTTGGTTAGTATATAAAGAACTTATTTTTATGCTATGTTCATCCGAAATGATACTCGAAGTGTGACCTGAATCAATAGATCAATAGATCATGGATGGGTGGGATGGAGGGGTGGGGAGAGGGTGATGGTTTGATATACTGATTTACTGATTTACTGCTTTAGGATCAGTAAACTCTTACACTTTACTATGATTTTTTATTCAAATTTTTATGTTATGTTTGGATAAAATTTTGTTATGTTTGCAATTATTCGTTGGGAATTATGATAGTTAGGTAAGGTTATGATAAATTTTTGCTAAATATTACTATGTTAATGTAAAAAACTTTGTTACGTTAACATATATTCGTTGGTCTGTATGATAACACTGGGTAACAGCCAAAAAATCGTCAGGGGTTTCTCAGCATATTTAGACTAATTTTGGTGTTCTGAGTCCAAAAATCACCTTGGTTTTGCTCTATCAGGTCAATTTTTTGAGATACAGCCATAGGCCTACCTGACGAGCTATACATATGATAATTATCATATGTATAGCTCGTCAGGTAGGCCTATGGCTGTATCTCAAAAAGTTGACCTGATAGAGCAAAACCAAGGTGATTTTTGGACTCAGAACACCAAAATTAGTCTAAATATGCTGAGGTTTTGAGTTCAATCCTATATTTCTGGAAGAATATAGCGAATTATTCATATATAAATGGTTGCTTCTGATGTGTTTCTGTTTCAAAATGACTAATTGACCTTTTTTCTTTCTTTTCAGAGTATTGATATGGCTTCAGCGCGACGGTCATGCAGGAATAATCCTGACGTTTTCTGCTACATCTGCGGAGAATACACGCTGGCAATGCACAGGAAGGGCATCACAAGCTTTGTGAAGCGCGCCTACCAGGCTTACTTTCAAGTCAAGCTGGGTGACCAAGATAAGTCCTGGGCACCGCACACGGTGTGCAAGACGTGCGTGGAATATCTCCGGCGGTGGACGAAGGGCACGAAAACTTCACTGAAGTTTGGGATTCCGATGGTTTGGAGGGAGCCGTCTGACCATGAATCGGATTGTTACTTCTGCGCCATCGATACTACTGGCATCAACCGGAAGAATCGGAGCAGCCTCCAGTACCCCGACCTTCCATCTGCCCGCCGTCCAGTTGCTCACTGCGAAGAACTTCCTGTACCAGCGTGCAGAGAGCTTCCTGACAGCGACGACGAGGCCACCACTGCATATGAGGGAGGAGATACAGATGAGGAGTATGGAACACAAGATGGTCCGCAGCCCTTTTCACAATGTGAGCTTAATGATCTGGTTCGGGAGCTCAGCTTGTCGAAGACTTCCGCCGAGCTGTTGGCCTCCAGACTCAAAGAGAAAAATCTACTCGGTGAGGACGCGCGTATCACGTTCTTTCGTAGAAGGCATCAGGACTACATGGGCTACTTCTGCGAGGAGGAAGACCTCGTGTACTGCCGAGATGTCGCCGGTCTTCTTGCTAAACTCGGCGCTCCTCAATATGATCCGAGAGATTGGCGACTCTTCATAGACAGTAGCAAGCGCTCTTTGAAGAGTGTGCTCATACACAACGGGAACGAGTTCGCCTCAATTCCTCTTGCGCACTCCACAACTCTCAAAGAGAAATATGAAGCAGTCAAGTACGTGCTCGACAAAATCCAATATCAGCAGCACCAATGGATCATCTGCGTCGACCTTAAGATGGTGAACTTTCTACTTGGTCAGCAGTCCGGGTACACAAAGTACCCATGCTTTATATGTAAGTGGGACAGTCGAGACAGAGCCCAGCACTATGTGAAGAAAGAGTGGCCGGCGCGAGAGCAGTTAGTACCTGGGGCCAGCAACATCATAAACGAACCTCTTGTTGACCGGGAAAAGATTTTGTTCCCACCGCTTCACATCAAGCTTGGGTTAATGAAACAGTTCACGCGCGCTCTGGACAAGGATGGGAGGTGCTTCAACTACCTGTGCCGAGCCTTCCCTGGAGTCACCATTGAGAAGCTGAAGGCCGGCATTTTCGATGGCCCACAGATACGGCAGCTCATCAAGGACACAGAGTTCGAAAACTCCATGAACACGCTAGAGTGCGCCGCCTGGAGGTCGTTTGTGCAGGTGGTGAACAACTTCCTGGGGAACAAGAAGGCAGCAAACTACGGCACACTCATCAACAGCATGATAAAGAACTTCCAAAACCTCGGGTGTTTGATGAGTATAAAGATGCATTTCCTGTTCTCACACATGGAGAGGTTTCCTGAAAACCTTGGTGCGGTCAGCGACGAGCAGGGAGAAAGGTTCCATCAGGACATGCGTCAAATGGAGGAGAGGTACCAGGGGAGGTGGGACGCAGTCATGCTCGCGGACTACTGCTGGTCGCTGAAGAGAGACAACCCAGCAGCTGCTCACACACGGAAATCGAGGAAACGGGGATTTACGCCGTGAACTCTGAACTTTTGTGTCACGTAACGCTCATGTACATGTATTAAACTTATCAAATGTAATCGAGTATATAATAAATGAATGAATTTGGATACGTTGACTTTTATTTACCCAGGAAAACGGAAAAACCGAATGTTTATGATCCTCAGGAATTGGGTTTTTGGACGAAAAATAGTTTTTTTCTTAAATGTCTGTAGCGAACAAACCAGACCTGATTGAAAAAAACAAAGGGCATTTTCGGACTCAGCGCATCTCAAATAGTCTAATTCCGCTGGAAAACCCTGGACGATTTCCAAAAAAAATTTTGTTACCCAGTGTAAATTAGACAAGGTTATGATAAATTTTTGTTAAATATTACCATGTTAATGTAAAATTAACATTGATATGTTTGAGATATGCTTGACAAAGTGTAAATAGGTTACGTTTTTGTATGCTATGCTAGTTACTTTACTGTTGTTAAGTGTGGAACTTTGTTAATGTTAGCAGTTTATTCTTGTTTAAGGTGTGTTAGGTTTGTCGTTGTGCATTATATCCTTAGTTTCAGAATGATGCTAAGTAAGCTTTTAATGCTGAATATACTTGTTTACTAGCATATATTGGTTGATGGCGTATGAATCTTAGAAAACGGTTTATGATAATTTTGTTAAATATTACCATGCTAATGTAAAACTAACATTGATAATGTTAGAGATTGCTTGACAAAGTGTGAATAGGTTACTTTTGTATGCTATGTTAGTTACTTTACTTGTGTTAAGTGTGGTAATTTTGTTAATGTTAACATTTATTCGTGCTTAAGGTGTGTTGGGTTTGTTTTGTACATTATATTCCTAGTCACGGTTATGATATGTTACGCTTATTAATGGAAAACTTTGTTACGTTTAGCATATAAATTCGTTGGTCAGTGTATAAAGAAATTGATTTTTATGTTAATGTTTATCCAAAATGATACTCGAATGTGACATGAAAACAATAGAATCAATAGATCAATAGATCATAGAGAATGGTGGGAGGAGGGGCGGAAGGGAGGTTAGGGTGGTTGATTTAAACTGATTACTGATTTACTACTGGCTTTACGGGTGTGTAAATTGCAAATTTTTTACGTATAAACCCTAAAAAGAATAAAAGTTTTGTGTTATGTTTATACAAAATATGACTTGAATCAGATAGGATCAATAGATCACAGGGATGGGGTGTGGAGGGGCTAGGGTGGGTGGTTTGAATACTGATTGTACTGCTTTAGGGTGGGTAAAAATGCAAGTTTTTTACGTTATAAACATAAAGGTTGAAAATTTTCTATTATTTATACAAAATATGACTTGAATCAATAGATCAATAGATCATGGATGGGCAGAAGGGTGTGGGGATGGGAGTTTTGATTTACTGATTTAACCTGCTTAGGTATATTAACTTAAATGTGTTATTTAAAAAAAATATGACTTGAATCAAATAGATCTAAGTAGATCATGATCATGATGGAAAGTAGGGTGCAGGAAAAAAAATGGTGGTTTGATTTTACTGATTTACTGATTTTACTGCTTTAGGGTAAGTAAAAACCAAAAAATTTTGGTAAAAATATACTTAGAATCAATAGACCATTAGATCAATAGATCCCGGAGGGGGAGGAGGATGGTGGGAGGGCAGTTTGATTTACTTATTTACTGATTTATTGCTTTAGATATGTAAAAACGCAAATTTTTACGTTGTATAAAAACGTGAAAAGCATAAAAATTTTAGTAACAACAAAATGTTTAAAGCAAAGGATTGAAAAAAAAAAATTCTAAAATAAATAAAAATTTATAAAAATTTATAAAAATAAATTAAAAAAATTTAAATTGAAAACATAAATTAAACACAAAGTAATCAACGGTAAACATGAACCATGAAAAAAAAATAAGCAAAACGAATGTTTACTGACTCAACACAGCACCGGCTCCATGCACCGGTGCAGGCTATGACTCATTTGCTCCGACACATGAGACTTCTTCCTCCATTCTTGCCTAATTCCTCCTTCTTCTTTTCTCCATCTCCTTCTGTTATTGCGTTCAGTGCATTTCTTTCTGGGGACCCCCCGGAGGAAGGTCCCCATACACCCTTTACGAATTTACAATCCTCATATTCGAGTTCTACGATCTTATAAACATATATTTTGATACCAATATTGGGACTTAACGAATATTTATTACTGGCACCGCACCTTGGTCTCCAGCAACCGGTGCCGCTGTCAACTCCGACTCCTCTGACCCAGATTCCTTCTCCGACTCCTTCCTTCTCTGACTCCGACTCCGACTCCGACTCCTTTCTCCACTTCTTTTATGCATTTCGTCCATTTTTTCTGGGGACCCCCCTCCGGGGGGTTCCCAGACATCCTTTACGAACTTAAATGACCCTCTTATTCGAGATCTACGGGTTTCGATAACAAATATAAAGACCACCATATTGTAGATTATTATGCAGAATGATTTACTAACCCAGCACTGCAGCCAACCGGAGCCAGCACCGGTGCCGGTTCCGAATCCAAATCCGGATCCGAATCCAGCTCCGGATCCGAATTCTTTCTCCAAATTTCAACCTTCTACGATCATTTCAATATTTAGGGGGGCAGCGCCCCTTACGGGGGGCGCACGCACACGTAACCTCGTCTACGAAGAGGTTACGTCACCACATAGCGCGCCTCCAAATTTTAGCCCGGTACGATTAGCCTAACCCGGATATATATAATATGATATATATATAATATATATTATATTATATATATAATATATATATATATATATATATATATATATAGTTATGATATATATTATATATATATATATATATATATATATATATATATATATATATATATATATATATATAAATCTGATTAATTTAAAAATTTATAATAATTTATAATAAATAAAAGATAATAATAATAATAAATTAATAATACAATAATAATACTATATAATAATAATAATAATAAATAAAATAACTGAATAATAATAATAATAATAATAATAATAATAATAATAATAATAATAATAATAATAATAATAATAATAATAATAATAATAATAATAATAATAAATAAATAAATAAATAAATAAATAAATAAATAAATAAATAAATAAATAAATAAATAAATAAAAATAAAAATAATAATTTCGATGATCAAACGCACCGCCGTCGAAAAAAGTGAAAGTACTCTCACTGAGCGTCTTGACCTTGGGGACCGCTCAACTGGGTGCGATACTACTACTTTTAGGGTGCCTGAGCTGTACTCTACTACTTACGTGGGAACATTGTCCTTTGATTTTCCCAAAAGTGGAATATATCACTTTCATCATCAATATATCACTTTCATCATCAATTTTGTAATTTACATACTGTTCAACTTCTTTAAAAAAAAGCCAAACGTTGACTTTCCTTATCTTGAGGTTGAACATCTTTCCACTCACCAAAAATCTGAGGTTTTTAGTTTCTAAGTGTTGGCTTACAGATGCTTTCCAAGTTCATCAGGATTTGCTGATATTTTATCCCTATTCGTAAAGTCATTATAAATTTGATTACTAATACTGGATAGCACATTTTCGTGGTCAGTGTCACTTAGCATTCTAAGCTGACGAAACTTAGGCCACAAAAATAGATATATTTTATGAATAGCTAAGGCATCATCATACTTAGCAACAAGAATTCTGTTACACGTTTTTTTAAAGCTTTTTAGAGTTACCGAGTCGTCTTCAAGCACTCTTAAATGTTTAAGAAGCTTCAACTGATATAGTAAAACTAGTTGTATATTTGGAGGTTTATCACTTTCAAGTGCAGCGCTGGCTTCGTTAAAAGGCTTCAAAAAGTGTATCAATTTTTCAGGAGTTTTTTTTTTTGAAAAATTCTCATTAAATAATTTCAAATATCCTTACCTCTCATTACAAAAATTATTTTGATGTAACTAATGAGTATATAGTTATCTGAATTGAAATTGATAAATATCGAGCCACTTTAGAAGAGTCATCCCGAAGACGGAATCGTGAGCGAGTGCGATAGAACAATGGAAGATGGTTACATTCTTATATGCTAGCGTTCACATACTAAAACGGAGCACTTTGAGCTCACCACGCTCACACAAAGACGGTTGGAACTAGTTCGCTCGAAGACATGCACCATCATTATAAGAGTTTAATTAGTTCAATTGCGAAGAGTGATAAGTATATACTCATCTCAGTACGTTCGTGCCTCAAGTACAGACTCTTGTTCTGATTCTGTGAGGTGCGCTATTAAAATCTTTTATGATTTTGGGTGTTACCCAGGGGTTTTTCTTCAACTTTCCCACGACATATATACTGCGACGTTGAATCAGGGGTCAGGGATGCCCGGTAATATGGGACATCTTTCTACAATATCATCTTTCAATATTTCCTATCTAGTTTTCCGTTATGTTTATCGTTCCCGCGTATGAAGGACACTGCAAGCAACAACTTGTAATAAGCGTAGACTGTTTAGTTTTCATTCATCATCAATATTCCATCGCGAACTGTCATGCTAAATATGCATTCTTTTTCTAATAATCATCAGTTCCAGAATGTTCTTGTTGCACGCGCATTAATGCATAGATCTAGTTTGGGGACTTAGACTTTTGCATCTGATAAAAGTTTCTGGACGTAAGAATTACAAATGGGCAGTGTCTGCTAAATGCTTGGTGCGCAAACAGTTGTTGGATGGATACAACTTCACTTTACTTCGATATTTACAGTAACGAGGCACAAACTGCACAACAAGTTTTATATTGTGCTAGATTTTAGGAAGCATGCCCATTTTAAAAAGTATCAAATGGTCTTTAACTTTAGCACAAAATACACATGCATAACATGCATTTCTGTTTTGGTTTTCATTGTCACCTGTACTATTCTTTTCAAAATATGAAAACATTTGATTGCGATTTGTAGAGCCTTTGTGGTTACTTGTGACGAGAGGTGAGGCAACATGCCTTCTTTAGTACCGCTGTAAATGGAAAGATCTTTTTTATAGCACATCATTTTTCATGTTTAGTTCAAAATTTCAATGGTTGGATACATGGTTATGTCGACAGGTTACCCAAAAATATATAGTATTACTCGTTTGGAACATAATATTAATTATAATAATATTAATATATAATATAATAATATATATATATATATAATATATATATATATATATATATATATATATACTTATATATATATATATATATAATAAATATAATATTAATATATATTAATATATTATATATATATATTATAAATATATATTATTATATAATATATAATATATAATATATATATTAATTATTCAAATAATATATATATTATTATATATATATTATATTATATATATATATAATATATATATATATATATATTTCATCACTGCGCATTTGGTGAGGTTATCATTCCTGACAAAAGAATCTTTGAGACCGAGTATATTCTCTTAATCAATTATATCTGTTATTTAAAATTTATTAACTTTTTCAGAAAAGATTTTATTATACGCAGAAAACAAAAAAGCTTTCGGAAAGAGAATAATAGTAATATTCTAGTTAAAAAAATAAAAAAAATTTGTAGCACTTGACAGCTTGCAATTATTGTCAAACCAAGCTTAGAAGTGTACCAGAACCTCTGAGATCCTGATCGTAGACTGAAACTGCCTGAGTTGAGTGAAATGTTATATGATATTATAGTATATAATATATATATATATATTTATTAATATATATATATACTATAAGTATAATTAAAAATTAAGGAAATTCAATATGGTTAAGAAAAATTAATATATCACATATATTTAGAGTAGTAGTAGTATTAGTATATTTATATATATATATATATATATATATCAGTGAGGAAAACTGGGATGGGAATATTTAAACATTATGTTGTTTTATATAAGATTAAGTTGGTGGGGGCATGGATGGAAGGGAAAAGGATAAGGAGGGAAGTGAAGAGAATTAAGAGTAAGAATTTAAGTAAACAAGGTTAAAAGGAAAAGTATGTAAGTAAGAGCACGTGAAAATAAATCAGTTGAAAGTGAAAAAGGTGAAACTGAACAAATCTGGACGAAAATGAAGGAAGCTTTTGGTTGTAAAGAGAGGTGTGTTTATGTGCTTCAGTAGGGTGTAAGAATGTTATTAATGAGTGGTGGAATGAAGAGGTGATGCAAGGGGTTAAAAGAAAAAAAAGAGGTGTGGCTGAATGCCTAAAATCCAATGGTTACTTCATAAAAGAAAGGTGTATGGAAATATATATTGAGTGAAAAAGTAAGGCTAAAAGTTGAATACGTATGAGGAAAAAAGAAGTAAATGAACAGTTTGGAAGGAAGGAGGATGAATGGGGATTTAGAAGAGAATAGGAAGTGCAGCGAAAGGTTAAAAAAAATAAGAATAAGGGGATTGCTGAAATGGATGTGATGAGAATGAGGAAGGAACATTTCGAAAATCTGTGCATTATATTCTCCATATATGTTTGGGTGTTTGTTGGTGTAAAATAAAGGGGGGGGGGGTATTTTGGGGATGAGGTAATTATTAGGAAGGAGGTAATAGGTAGAGTGAGAAAGATGAAGAATGCTAAATCTGCATGTATAGATGAAATTACTGGTGAAATTATCAAATATGGAGGGGAGATTTTGAATGACTGGATGGTGTTAGACTGATGAAGAATGGAACAGAGTGGAGGGTGCCCTGCTTATTGTACGCTAATGATTTGGTTTTGTGTGTCGAATCTGAAGAAAGTTTGAGAGGATTGGTAGAGGGGCTTAGCAGGGTATGTAAAAGGATGGGTTCGAAAATAAATGTAGATTAGAGTAAGGTGATGGTAGTGATTGAGAACAATCCGGGGTGTTAAATCTTGATGGATGGTGAGCAATTGGATCAAGTTTCTGAGTTTGAACACCTAGCTATATGCTGAGTGAAAAGAGAACGGACGCAGTGTGTAGGAAAGTTGCGAATGGTAGGAATGTAGCTGGTGCAATTAAATCCTTGGTAGATTTAAAGGGACTAAGTCTTGAGTGCGCTAGAGTTATGCATGAGGGTATGTTGCTACCTGCGTTAATGTATAGTAGGGAAATTATGGAGTGAACCTTGAGGTCTTGTTAGCTATGAGAAGAATTGGTAAAATGAGGGATGAACGTCTTAAGTGAAGAATGGCGTAAATGGGTGAATAAATGAAAGTGTATTAAGATGGTTTGGTTATATGGAAAGAAGGGATGATAGACGGTTTTTAAGCTAATGTATAGAGGTGAGTGCTGGGAATCGACGGGCTGGGAGACCGAAAAAAAGTGGATTGAGTCAGTAAAGGAATGTTTGAAGGAAAGCAATATGTATTTAGCAGAGCCAAGAAGTTTTGTGAGGGGGTATGGTTGTGGGTCTGGACCAAGGGATGAACCCTACATTCACGAAATACCAGAGTGAGGTTCTATCGCGGTCTTCTGAAGCTCTAGGATGAATTTTTTTGACTGCGACGAGCTTTCACTAAAAGGTATCGGGGAAAAGTAGGGGAGGGGCTTTCTTTTCGACTTACGCAATGTTATTAAACTACTTTTCTGTTTCCGGTGTATGCTGCTCACCTCACCCCTCAAATTGTATTGTAATACCCCCCTGATTATTTTTCCACCATGTCTTTCGGGATCTCCGATCTTGGACTCCTAGCAGATGGCGTGCAAGATAGTTTACCAATACGCCACGACGAAACAAAAGAAGAACTCGAGAATACTTCTACTGTCCAACGAAGAGCATCACAACGTGTTCTTCCCGCTCGCACTCGGGCGTAAGCTCCAAACAGAGGTACCGCGCGTGGTGAATAATAATACCAAGTGCGAGCGGGAAGAACACGTAGTGATGCTCTTCTTGGACAGTAGAAGTATTCTCGAGTCTTCTTTTGTCTCGTCGTGGCGTAGTGGTCAAACACGTGCACGATCATCTGCTAGGGTCCAGGATCGAATCCCAGCATGGTGAAAATATCAGGAGGTATTTACAAATCTAAATTACATTGCAGGTTATTGACATTTCTTATGTACATATCTGACCCCACGGTTCTATCGGTATTCTATTATTATACCATGCGCGCGGTACCACTGTTTGGTGCTACGCCGAGTGCGAGCGTGAAGAACACGTAATGATGCTTCTTCTTGGACAAGTAGAAGTATTCACGAGTTCTTCTTTTGGGTCCGTGTGGCGGTAGAGGTCAACAACTTGCACGCCTCATCTGCTCGGATTCAGGATCGAATCCAGCATGGTAAATATCAGGAGGTATGTTACAAATACAAACTTTATATTGCAGGTTATTGCGATTTCTTATGTCACATATTGACCCCCTCCGTTTTTTGTATTATTATCACCTAGCGTGGGTACCTCTGGTTTGGCGCTTACGCCCGAGTGCGGCGCGGAAGAAACGGGTATGGTAATGCTTTCTTTGGCAGTGAAGTATTCCTGCGGAGTTCTTCTTTTGT
>JABUQX010051153.1:35000-36097 GCA_015478945.1 Trachelipus rathkii
TGTTAATTTGCATTTTTACATAGTATTTACTACGCAAAACTTGGACAAAAAAATTCTCGCAATTATCTAAAACCTAAGCTATCCATACCTGTTTAATTCATGAAGTAATTATGCTCAACACAACAAAGTTTTATTCAATCACTAAAGACTAAAATAATACCAGACCTAAACAAGATAAATAAACATACATAGCAATACCGTGCTTAGAAATATTCTTCGTTCCATTTAATCAAATTCTCGTGCATTCTTACGGAAAATAAGCTAGCATCACAAAAAACCAGCTAAACCTTCACTTTTCGATCATATAGTCTATATTACATCAATATAAATTTAACATTAACATTTAAAAACAATAAGCATTGGTATATTTAAACAAAACTTAACAGAATTCCATCATAAAACCTAACTATTATCATATTGATTTTCGTATCATCGCTGATTAGCAGTTGCTCTGATCTGTCTCAAGATGTCAAGTAATCGCCTAACCACTCCCTACCTATTTTCTAGGGTTTACCAATGCTTAATACCCGAACTGTGTTACTCTACGGTCTTAGCCTCACATCTCAGCTAAGGATAACTAAAATTGAAATTTTCAAGAGTTCAAATTCTAATAAAGCTCCTAAGGAATTTACTATCCCACGGAAGTCCCACTTTTGGGTCAACCCAGTAATGGTTGTGAAGTACAATTTTGAGGTACCCCCGAAAGGGGATGTAAGCGGTACATTTATCCATCAACTGGATATCTTCCTATGACAATATAATTCAGAGAGGGAGAGGGGAGGACCAGTGTGTTGTATACCAACACGCGTATGTTTCATTACACAGTGTTTTGACGTGTCAAATATCAGTGGTGGTGGAAGCAGTGATTGATCTAACCCGTATAGCCCCAATCTGAAGCCTATGCGATCCAGATTTCGTGCAACTCCTACTCTTTCTCAGACTATGAATCTATAGCGAGGCGAGGTTTTAAGACTCTTCATTAATTATTATTGATTATTATTATTATTATTTATTATTATTATTATTATTATTATTATTATTATCTTATTATTTTTTTAAATTATATTTTATTTTTATTATTATTAATTAATTATTAT
>JABUQX010051154.1:0-2500 GCA_015478945.1 Trachelipus rathkii
GAGAGATTAATAATAATAATAATAATAATAATAATAATAATAATAATAATTTAATATAATAATCATAATAATATACTATAATAATAATAATAATAATAATAATATATAAAATAATAATAATAATATTGAAACAATAAAGGTCAGCGTGTCTTAATATAATTTTTCAAGATTTTTCCAAGCTCCTAAAAACCTTCAAAACATTTTCGTTACTTTAACTTTAACTTTAACTTTAACTTTAACTTTAACTTTAACTTTAACTTTGACTTTAACTTTGACTTTGACTTTGACTTTGACTTTGACTTTGACTTTGACTTTGACTTTAACTTTAACTTTAACTTTAACTTTAACTTTAACTTTAACTTTACTTTAACTTTAACTTAAAATTTACATTTTTGATTTTGACTTTGACTTTGACTTTGACATTGATTCTTTGACTTTGACTTTGACTTTGACTTTGACTTTGACTTTGACTTTGACTTTGACTTTGACTTTGACTTTGACTTTGACTTTGACTTTGACTTTGACTTTGACTTTGACTTTGACTTTGACTTTAACTTTAACTTTAACTTTTAACTTAACTTTAACTTTAACTTTAACTTTAACTTTAACTTTAACTTTAACTTTAACTTTAACTTTAACTTTCTTCTCTAACTTTATTCTTGAATAAAACAACATTATTGCCTTCCGAAACAATCTGAGCTTTTCGTCTCCTCACGTTGGACATTTTCAAGGATATGACTTTATTTAACAGCGAAGCCAAAATTAAAATTAAAATAATACAAATATATTATTACACATATAATAATAAGATTAAAAGTATAATTTAAAATATACAAAGAAATGGGAGGTTTATAATTTGGATCTTGTCTTTTTTTTCTTTATTTCTTCTCAAGTAAAAATATTTGGGTGATCAGACATTTCGTTACATTTTATATTATATATTATATTAATGTTATATTATTATATTAATATTATATTAATTTATATTAATGTCCGGCCTATGATTTCTTATAAGAAGGAACTCTGCTAGTTTAATATCAGAAAATTACTCTTTTTATGCAAAATCTTAAAGTAATTCACTATTTCAGTGTTATGGGATTTTGCGTGTTCTACCTGCATATGGTGTTGTATATTACTTGGTCTGTACTTGTGTTTCAACATACGCTATCGAAGTTTATTCTTCGTATAACCAATGTAAGTGGAGTTACATCCACTTTCATTGCAATAGAATTGGTATACGACGCTAATACACTCACCAGCAGGTGGTACACCACGAGCACTAAAAGAAGAGGATTATTTTGCTGGATTATATTAGCTTCTTTTAGTGATGGCTTCATTATAATTATATGTTATTATATGTTATATGTTATATGTTATATGTTATATGTTATATGTTATATGTTTAATGTTTAATGTTATATGTTTATGGTTAATTATGTTATATGTATATGTTATTGTTGTTATAGAGTGTATATGTTATATGTTATATGTTATATGTTATTACTGTTTAATCTGTTATAGTGTTTATATGTTATATGGTTATACGGCGAGTTATATTGTTATGAAGTGTTATATGTTATAGTGATTTATGTTATATGTGTATTGTTATATTGTTATAGTGTTATATGTTATATGTTATATGTTATATGTTATATGTTATATGTTTCTTTAAAATAATTTTTAATTTAGATTCTTATTGATTTATTAGGCCAACCACTTCGCTCTTGTAAAGAGAGCGCAAATATAAGGATAAATTAGGTGGAAAGAGAGAAATAAAGCAGAAAAGAGAGTAAACAGAAAGAGAGAAAAGATATATAGAGAAAAAAAACAAATATAAATAAAACAGAAAGGAAGAAAGGAAACAAAAAGAGAGGAAAGAAATAAGCAGAAAGAAACGCAAATAATTATTACAAGATTTAGTTTTTATAAGAAATATAGAATTCAAATAATCAATAATAATAAAATAATAATATAATAATTAATAATAATAATAATAATAATAATATATAATAATAATAGTAATAATATAATAATAATAATAATAGATAATAATATTAATAATAATAATAATTAATAATAATATAATAATGTAATAATAATAATATCAATAATAATAATAAATAATAATAATAATAAATAATAATATAATAGTAATAACTAAATAATAATTGATAATAATAATAATAATAATAATAATAATATTTAATACAATATGAGATAATAATAATAATAATTTGACATAATATCGGTCATAATATACTGTAATAATAATATTAATAATAATAATAATAATAATAATAATAATAATATAATAATAATAATAATAATAATAATAATAATAATAATAATAATAATAATAATAATAATAATAATAATAATAATAATAATAATAATAATAATAATAATAATAATAATAATAATAATAATAATAATAAATAATATACACCTTAATTCTCAACTTGAGTAACCTATACTTAATGTCTTTAAAATACTGGATTAA
>JABUQX010051154.1:15000-17500 GCA_015478945.1 Trachelipus rathkii
ATTAAGGGATTATTATTATTAAGGGATTATTATTATTATTAAGGGATTATTATTATTATTAAATGATTATTATTATTAGAATTATTATTATTATTAAGTGATTATTATTATTATTATTATTATTATTATTATTTTTATTATTATTATTGTCATTAAGGGATTATTATTATTATTATTATTATTATTATTATTATTATTATTATTATTATTATTATTATTATTATTATTATTATTATTATTATTATTATTATTATTATTATTATTATTATTATTATTATTATTATTATTATTATTATTTTTAATATTATTATTATTATTATTATTAGGAAATCTATTCATATTTCTGATCATATTAACTAATTTGTAAGCACTGTACTTCATCACAATTTCTTTTAGTTTTTAAAGTTCACTTCCCTTTCCTATTGGTAATTTTCACCAAAATCTTATACATCTTCACTTCACTAATTTTTATCCAGTTCAAACTCTCTATTGATGCATCTCTTGACGCTTTAAAATAACTTACTGGGATTTCTTGGTAGGCTTTTCGCTAAATCTTTTTTTTCGAATCACTTATTGCCATATTTCTAATTGAGGATGGACGTTTCCAATCTGTTGAAAAGATGAGATTAGATTTTTCATTATTTTTCTTTAACTAAATCTATTTCCTCAAGACCAGGGAAGGGTATTGGTAAAACTCTCAACTTCCATATATTGTCCTACTTTACTATTTAACTTAACACTTTATCTTTGTTGCATTACCTTAATACTCTACATCTTTTTTATACTTTACTCTCTTATAAGCAGAAGCTAACCACCCGCATTCTACCACTTTTGCCATAAAATCAAACTGGTAAATCTTTCTTTACAACCATTCCTGCTCTGTGGAATTCTACCATTTTTGCCATACCATCGAACTGGTAAATCTTACTTTACAACCATTTCTGTTCTGTGGAATTCTCACCGGAGAATTTTACGTTAGGTTTAATCAATCATTGAATATATTCTATCTCTTTTTTTTTTAACTATTTCATTTTTTTTACAGTTCACTTAACACCGTCGCTTATCGGCAGAGAAGAAATATATATGTAAGATAAAAATAAATGTTAAGAATAAAATAAAAACTCTTACAACCCTCTTTAAATCAGGTGAGCACAGAGCATGCTTTAAAGTGTGGAAGAATATCTTCGGCAGGAAATACAAAAGATGGAAGAGAATTCCACAGAACAGAGGTGACTGGTAAAAATTGGTTACAACGGTGAAAAAGCCTTATCTATCATTAAATGAATACGAAAGGAATGGTTACACTGTATTATATACAAATAATATATATATATATATATATATATATATATATATATATATATATATATATATATATATATATATATATATATCTTTCTTTATATATATATATATATATATAGATATATAACTCTGGGCTATCATATAAATACCCTCTATATATATATATATATATATATATATATATATATATATATATATATATATATATATATATATATATATATATATAGATATATATATATATATATATATATATATATATATATATATATATATATATATATATATATATATATATAAATGCGTATGTGTGTGCGTGTGCGAATTGAACAAGCAA
Organism: Trachelipus rathkii; assembly: GCA_015478945.1. Classification (NCBI taxonomy): domain Eukaryota; kingdom Metazoa; phylum Arthropoda; class Malacostraca; order Isopoda; family Trachelipodidae; genus Trachelipus; species Trachelipus rathkii. Next base: position 16,643 of record JABUQX010051154.1, read on the forward strand.
GTTTTAAAATAGAAGCTCGAACAAAACTTAAAACTATGAAAGTTTGGAAATGATAATAAAGTTTTAGAAGAGAGTTTAGCCATCAAAAGTGTCAAAGGCGGGAAATGGGGTGAGGAGGTTTCTGTAAAACAAGATCCAAAACTAAAGAAGAAAAAAAGAAGATAAAAAAAAGTTCTGCGACTGTGCCATTATAAAAATTAATCGGCAAAGATTGACTGTATATCATATTGAGCTTTCATTTCAATGTGAATAGATGTTAATGTCCCTTGTCAACGTCAAATTTGTTGTGTCAGTTTTAATTTACCAGTCTAAAAGAAAACCGTTAACGGAAAAAAAATTTGAATTTTTGAATTTTTGGCGCGAAAATGAAAAAAATTGGCCGTTAACGGAAAAAAAAATTGAATTTTTGAATTTTCGGCGCAAAAAACGTAGTCCTAGTGTTTAATTTTTATAAAAAAAACATCAATTTTCTTTTTATTTCCGAAATATCTTGGAGAAATGTATGGTAATTAAAATAATAAAGTTAATTTATTTTTATTACAATCGATAATTGTGACAATAAACTTCAATTTAATATATTAATTACCCCAAACTTTTGCATTCTAATTTATTCCCAATTTTTTTTCCTTTGTCATTTACGGAAACTAAAACATGAAAGTTGGAAGCAAAATCTATCTGAGCACTTTGAAAAAGTGAGATTTTCTCAATCCTTTTTACTTAATTACTTTGGCCTAACAAAGGGCTGGAGTTAGGGGAGGGAAGGGGAATTGTGAAAGATAATCCCCCAAAATAATATGAAAAATACATATAAAAATCAATAATATAATAATGATATTCTTTATATTGTACAAATATTAC
>JABUQX010051154.1:22500-25000 GCA_015478945.1 Trachelipus rathkii
GAGAGTTTGTTAGTCTCACAATCCCAAGGATTTGGAATCGAAATCGCGAATACAAAGTAGTCGGTATCGTATAACGGAAGAGAGAGAGAGAGAGAGAGAGAGAGAGAGAGAGAGAGAGAGAGAGAGAGAGAGAGAGAGAGAAGTAATATGAGCCACTGCCTTTATATCACACACTATAAAGACATGTAGTTTAATATGTAAAGTAATAATAATAATAATAATAATAATAATAATAATAATAATAATAATAATAATAATAATAATAATAATAATAATAATAATAATAATAATAATAATAATAATAATAATAATAATAATAATAATAATAATAATAATAATAATAATAATAATAATAATAATAATAATAATAACAACGTCTACCTGTGTTTCAACCAAACATCAGAAATTTAGCATAATTTATGTATAAGTGCAAACGGACACAATTTTTTTCCCTTTAATAACTAATGCGAATAAATCTTTCGCGCCTTTTTTTCGCGGTTTTTTTCCAGTAGAGGTGGAAGGGGCAGAAAAGAAGGTGTAAACAGGCCGTCCATCATAGACTCTTTTATCTCTACGAACAGAACGGGCCAGGGGAACCCTCTCAAATCATTCTGTTATTTATTATATTGTTTCGGGGGGGGGGGGCTTCTTTTATGTATAAATTGATTCTCAGACGATGAGAATGCAGGTGGCTGCAGGACGGACGGAGGTAAATTTACTGGTCAATTGATGGGTGGATGAATGAATGAAATGAATTAAACGGAAGGACGTTCATAATATAATATATATATATATATATATATATATATATATATATATATATATATATATATATATATATATATATATATATATATATATATATATATATATATATATATATATATATATATATATATATTATATATATATATATATATATATAACTATATATATATATATATATAGATATATATATATAAATATATAAAAATAAAATAATATATATATATATATATATATATATATATATATATATATATATATATATATATCTTATCTTTCTTTATATATAACCAATAACTACTGCTGTATATATATATATAAAGGCCACTCATTAAGAGGAGATTGAAGGGGTTTGAGGCTCCACCCCTGAAATTAAAAGCAAAATTTATTAGTGGTTTGAAACAAAATTTGAAAATATTAAAAAAGTAAAAAATAAAGTAATAAGAACGTACATTTTGCATGTGAAAGAAAACGTGTTTTAGTGTTAAAGAAAGCGTAAAGAATTTAAGGTAGAGGTAAAGGAGTAATGTTTCAATTTAAAATTCTGTCTTTATTGATTTTTCATACATTGATTCTTTGTATACTTAACAAAACTTATCATAACCTGAACTAGGAAGGTCTTAAACTAAAACCTAATCTATATGGATCTACGTTGCAGTAAACCTATACCTAACCTATGTGTGGATCTGACAATGAATGGGTGTCACAGAGGAGATTTTACTCCCATCGGCAGGATTGAACGTGGACACCCGCGTTTGGTGATAACAATAACCGGATGATGCTGTAACCACTAGACCAATCCCGTCCATAAAAGACTATTTGGCAGCAGTTTACAGCTTTATGGTTTCAACATCATGTTGCTGGTACTCAAAAAGCTATTTATATGGCGTTGATACGGTTGTAACCTAAACCTAACTATGTGGAGGATCACGACATTACGGTAGCCTACACAACACAGCGTGGATCTCGAAGCTGTTTGCGTATCTCTTTTACAACTATGATCATTGCGATACGATAACCCTAACTTCGGATCTGATGATGCGTTCTTCAAACCCAACTTTATTATGGATCTGATGATGCACGTAAGCCTATACTAACTTCCTGTTTGGTCTGATGATGGGCTACAACACAACTTTGAGCCGTCTGTTTGCGCTACTATTCTCTGTTTTGAATATTTTCAAACAAGTTTTTTGGCAATTTAGAAAATAACTCACTGGTCTTTATTTATATCATTACTTACTAAACATTGTACGATGGATTAATATTACAATTTTATTAGTAATTACCTTTTTTTTTTTTATTATGTTAAATCATTCGATCTAACATTCTTTATGAAACTATTTATTGATTAATAATGCAGAAAAAAACTTACTAACCATCTTTAATCAATAAAGACCAAATTTATAAGACTTATTTATAATTCTTTTTCTGTTTAATTTTAATTTTTTGTTTTAATTTTATCAAATACTGCTCTTTTATAATTTCTTTTTATTCGTTAAAATTACCCTAAAACATAATTTATTTCCCTATCTTATATTTTCTTTCCCGTAATATGATCTTTTTTTAATTTTTTTAAAAAAATATTTTTAATATTTCATACTTTTGAATCCTGTTCGTTATCACTTAAATTAATAGTTTGTATCATATACTATCAATATGTTAAAAAAAAACTGGTGGAGGCGTAAAACACACATACACGCACATACACTACATATGTATTTATATCTGTATATAT